>JAOBAT010017346.1:0-32096 GCA_026413305.1 Hydrozoanthus tunicans | reverse complement strand
TCGGTTTTAGTACTTTACAATGAATTGCTAATTTACCTGCAAAAAATCAGGGAAATCTATTTTTGACGCGAAAACTCTTTGGTCGGTTTTTATGCGGACAGCCCTCTTAACACTGAAACATTTGCCTTATCAGCTGGAAGTGTTTCTTCTTATTTTAGTCACTCAATCAAAATTGACAAAAAATATCACAGACATTATTTTGCATGTGTGCGATGGTACATAATTAGGCAGCAGAGCCAGAGCTACGAGAATTTTATGGAAAACCTACTGATGTTTGGAAATGCCAGTTCCAAGATGCAGGCAGCTCTTCCTTTATTCCAGTTTAGCGATTATATTCAAGATTTGCCTGTGCTAGAATAAAAAGTGATGCTGGTGCTGTAAGCCTTGTGTCTATTCCAATTGAAAGAAAGTTTTTTTTTTTATTTCTTCTTCTTCGGATAAAATTAATTTAGCATTTTGGTACCAAATGCAAAAAAGACATATACTTTTTAAATAGGTACAGTGGTGTACATGTAGGTACTGTTCCTTCAGTACTGTATTAGCTCAGAGTTATTATAATTAGTGTCAATATAGTTTGCAAAGGTAAAGTTTTGAGAATCTTATGGTTCTAGTACTTGCAAGTCATGAATGCAAACAACCTTGATATTTTGTTCAAAATATTTTAGAATCTTACTGTTCTGTAGTTCTCAGCAAATAAAGATTTATTGGTTTGAGAAGAAGAATCATTGTAAACAAGTTAACATATAACATTTATCTTATAGGTGTCCATTTTTCTTATGTACACTTGATGCACATTTAAAACCCTGAGAATTTCATGTCTCTTATAGAGGGATCATAGACATTAAACCTATGCTTTTATCCTTAACTATTAGTGCATTTATAACACTTTGCTCCATTCATTTACTGCTACATAAAATGCGTTTCCTGTTTATAATAGCTTAATAGCAATGCAAGTTATTTTGACATAACCACAGGATATGATGAAGGGAAAAGTTAGGTAAGATTCCACATGTACAATCACTTGATTGCATAACAGTTTGAGATCACTTAATTTCAAACACTCATTAGGTCTTGATTTACACACTTTGGCTGAAACATTTACAACTTGTCACAAATTTTTGCTAAGCTAAGCGTTTTGCAAGGTGTGCTGAACAAGCACTTTTCTGCTATAGAAAGAAGAGTTTGGAATTTTTTTAACTTGCATACCCACTTAAAAAGAACACCAAACGAGAAAATGTCACTGGCAAATGACTGAGCGTGAGTTCCCTTAATGTGCCAATGATATTTTTTTAACTATCTTGTTCTGATTTTGTAAGTTTGTATGTTTTTGCATTACACAACTTTCTTACCTTGCCGAGATCTATAATAACAAGGTGTAATCTTTTCACCCATGTCAAAATAACATTATCACCTTTTATGTCATTATGTAGGTAACTTTTAGAGTAATTTTTAAAAATTGTTACAGCTTTCTTAAGTAACATTTTTTGATGTACTCGTTAGTTGTTCTTGAAGTCCTAACATTTTGACTTTTTAATTTAAAAATTGGTTAAAACTCAATGAATGCAAAAGGGGTGTGAGACTTGTAGATAAATATGCTTATACAGAAACTACAGAGCATATCGGTGGGGCTTAACTCGCCCATAGTATGAGGCAACGAGCTTTAAAGATGGAGTGGACGGGGGTTGGAACTTCTGAGGCTGCCAGAAATTTCTTTATTCGTATCATTCTATCAAACAGTGTCAAATTTTTCATAATTGCTTCTGTCAGTTGTGTTCACCAAACTTTTAAAGAAATTTAAAATATAAGCATGAATGTGTATTCAAAGTTACAGATATATCCATTACTCAATACTCGTATCCATTAGAAAATAAAAAAAAATTGAATAAAAATTATCGGCAAAATTAGCACACCCACCCCTGCAGCTACGCGGCTCCTAGCCCTAGCCCTCGCATGTATGTACCTGCATTTTCGGTTTGTTGAGATCGTAGTAGTTACTCCTCTTTAAACTTTTTCCAACAAAACGCTAATAGTCGTCTTTCTTTCTTGTATTTTACTTCAAGGTCAGCTAACTTTTGCCCTATTCGTCTCCCATATTCAACGTTAGATTGTGCTGAATAGAAAGCCGCAGACGTTCCTTCTTCTCTCTTTTTGAGAGGTTCCGCAAAGTCTGTTTCATCTTCTTGTTTCTCTTGATCCTCTTTAGATGCATCGTTTCTATGTTTCCCTTGCGTTTTCTGAAACCTTTAACCTCACTTAATTCTCAAGATTCAACAAGCTCCGTGTAACCTACTGTTAGCAGGCCAAACATGGTTGTTCTCGCACAATGTTCTGCTAAGAACTCGCTTATTGAGGAGTTCAACAGATTGATTTCGCAAAGACATATACTCGAGAATCACAAGCAAAGCTACGCTCAGTTCAAGAGTACACGATCGTCAGATAATTTGAAATCGTCTAACAATCATCTGGATTCAGGTTTGCACTCGAGCCTCACTAAATAATTAGCCTGTCCCGCGAAAAGTTCCCGCCGTAAATACGTTATGCATGATGCAGCGAGCCTGACTCAAATTACAGTAGAGTACAATGTCCATGACAGCCAGTAGTCTCTTTCGTGGCTTTCACGTGAACCCTACAACAAGCAGCTCTCCAATTGGGTACATATGAACTTAGGGTAGTTTGATCCTCGACAAATTCTACCGGTTTTATTCGAAAGTCCCGCTCTTTTTGGTCAGAGCTTACGAGAGGTTAGATAGCGATAACTATGGCTAACCAAGCTTCGAACCTTCCCGATGAGTACGTTGTGTTACTCGAAAGAGTCATCGCGAGCAACCAACAGATGGCAAACGAAAACAGGGCTCTTCGAGAGCTCATTGACTCACGAAATGACTCCCTCAAAAAACTAGAAGACAGCTTGATCATGATCCGCAGGGAATCAGAAACCCCTAACAGGCGTAAATCTCGCAAACAAACCGCCAGATCGAAGTTTCCCCGATATGTAGGGTAAGATATCAGTTCCGTTTCATACGGTACATTGAGTTTATGTCGAGAGTAGCACATACATTTACACACCGCGCAAATTAACCGCATATTTATTTCTCAACCTAGTTCCCAGGCCCCTTGCAGTAATAAAGATCATGTAAACAGCAACAATCTACAGTTTTTTGTTTTTGCTTTTTTCTTAGCGAGAAACAAGAAGAATATACCAGAACCTTACAAGAAAAGACGATTTTCAAGGCTTTGTTTTGAGACGTAAATATTTAAACAATCTTTCATTTAAATCAGTGGATTTGTTAATGGTTGTAAATATTATTTTGTAAGAAGCTGTTGCCACAAAGCAAGGCCAAGGGCAAGACAGAAAAATGCTTAATTGCTCTTGTTACATATTATATGTTTATTTAGGCAAACTAAACTCAAGCAATTTCTTTGTAAACAGTTGTGCTGCCAACTATGTAAAATTAATATCAGTCGAAGGTAAAAGTTAGTTGTTAAACAGCAGTTGCAATGATAGGATTTAAAAGTGATTTTGGTGTGAGTTACTGAAGAGCTATTAAAATATGAAACAATTATTAGTTTGTTAAAAGTATTTGAAGTTTAATTATTATTTTATTTTAAATGCTTAGCTGAACATTTGCAAACAAGCACGGTGTTTATGATCCAGCCTGCTGGTGCAGAATTATTTTAAGGGTAAACACATTTCCTTTAAAGAAAGTTATCAATTTTGGAAAAATAAGAATACAGTAAGGGTGCAGAAGCAGAGCCTCAGAAGGAGACTTATCCTGTTTGTGTATTCAAATCCAAAGCTCAGATTTTTACACCATTGACAGAGGTATAGGCTCAGATGTCTAAAAGTTCTTGGATTTCTTCATTAAAGGCTCAAGCCTTGTAACAGGTTTAAGCAGGAATATTTTTTTCCATATGTTGCAATGAAGAATTTCACAGCTAATTCATAATACTGTAGTGGAGGATGCTGGATTACAACCATAAGGTATATTAATTCTATACCCCTAACTACTATTTCTGATTTTTAACTAATAAGTATTCACCCCTTAATCAGATTTTTCTCTTTCTCTTTTTATGGTAATTTGCCAGCTGCCTTGAAGAGATATTTCATATCACTACCAGAAAAGGAGACAGGGAAGACAAAGAGAGGTGTGTGTGAGTGTGAGTGTGTATACATGTACAGTGTTCTTAATATATCAAACTAACAGGAGAATTTAATAGCAATTACAAGATAAGGTCAATATTTTAAGAGTCAAGTGGTCTAACCTCATAGCTATAGCATAGATCAACAAAGCTAGGTGCATTGATAAAAATAAAAAGTCCTATGTACTTTGTTAGGAGGGAAAGCAAATAATGGTGGTCACTACTGCCGAAAATTGCTTGATTAGATAAAAGGAAAAAGCATATAAATATAATCACTTGAGCCTGAGCCTCATTAATGTTTAAACATAGATAGTTATAGCCCGTTGTAGCTCTTATTGTGTCTTTTAGTTTCTTTTTATTGACTGGTTTATTCCTCTTTCAGAAATTGAGCCATAGGGTTGCTGCCCTTCAAATTGTAAAATGGGGGAATGAAAAAAAAGTAAAGTTGCTGAAGCCCTACAGGAAGCTACAACGAGCAGTGAGGAGAGCTGTTTCGAAGATGAGATGGGGAAACAAAAACTTGTTGCCCATGATGTTAAAAGACTCCGTGGGAGAGCAGAAAGCTGAAAAAATACAAGCGAAGGTTAGACAGAGAACATCAAAAATCTCTTTCAGCACGACCTCGTGAAAGGCTTATCTCTAGAAGGGCTGCACCAGAAGGCATCCCTAAATGGGCTATAAGAGATTAATTGACCTAAAATTTTATACAAATTCAGGAAGGCTAAATTTGAAGGAAAGGTAGTAGAAAGAATTCAATAGGTTACTCTTGATGTAATGCTTTCAGTTTCATTGTTTCATTTAAATTAATTAATTTATTTTTTCATTTGATTATCATATCTGTGATAACAAAAACAAGAATAGAGCTGATGCAGAGTTATCACAAAGCAAATATTTTATTTCCCTACCTTTCTTCAACTTGCAGCATCAATTCACAGATTTAGTCGTTTTTATTAGCATATAATTAGAAATATTCGTTTAATATATTAAATGATTAGGATTTTTTCGGTTACACAGCACGAAATCGTAAATTTACGCTCCTTTATAAACGTCGTAAAGATGCGTAAAGTTGAACTTGAAGCTTTACGTCGACGTGTTAAAGCTTTGTAGAGGTGCGTAAAGGTGGTGAAGCGTAAAGCTACTTAAAGGTTTCGTAAAGTCGTGAAAAGATAGGCTTTACGTGCGCTGCGTAAATTTGCATAAAGAACAGTAAAGTTGTGAGCGTAAAGCTACTTAAAGGTTTCGTAAAGTTGTGAAAAGATAGGATTTACGTGCGCTGCGTAAATTTGCATAAAGAACAGTAAAGTTGTGAGCGTAAAGCTACTTAAAGACATTGAAACACAGTGTAAAGTTATTTTTACGCGTGTCGCGTACATTCAGTTGGCTTCAACAAATTGTAAAATAGCGAAGTGTTAGTTTTACGTGTGCTAGGTGCACTACTTGTAATTTTTCATATGAACCGATAAAATATCAGTCATTTTCCTGCAAGGTATATTACAAAAAAAAAGAAAAATCTATATTGTTAATATTTGAAAAAAATACTATTTTAAAAACAGGACAACGAGTAACTCAAACGCACAACCAACATCAATTAAAGAAGCGGTACTATGTTCATACAGTTCTAAGTTATGTTGTCTCATTAATTGATTCCCCTCCTTGTTCGCATTTGTTCAAGTGAAGCCAAGCCGCTTTACTTTTTCGTATGTCCAAACATGTTTTCCATGATTTTTTAATGCACTTATTATTTGGAAAATTAAATGTTGGAAATGAAGAGTATATCCTAAAAACGTACAACGAAGTAAAATGATCAACAAATCAAAATGGCATTTTATTTTGTAGTCACGAATAAGAACCTACATTTAACATATATTCTTAGAATCAAACATTTTTGGTGTACTTACCACCCAAAACATATAAAAAAAATTTTGAAAGTTGGTAAATATATAAAAAAAGAAACTTACAAGTCATTTTGAGTTGGAGCTAACAATTTATGCAAACGTTACATGAATACACTCATCAAAAAAAAGCAAAAAGTAAAGCAGGAATTAGCTAAGGAAATAGTATTGTTTGTATGTACAGTGTTTGCTAGATGATATTATACTCCCCCTGATCAGGTTTTCAATGCATAAGTTAGAAAAGCACATGACTTATTAAAGACCTAAGCTCATATCTCACTAACTTTGCACTGTCCATAATTCAGTTGAGAAAACTTATCATATTTTTTTACGTTCGTAAACTTAGCTTGAAGTTGAATTATTTTTGTTTTGGTACTAGAAATGAGGCTTTTAAAATTTTAAATTTTCTAGTTTGAAGCAACTATTATACAACTGACTTTTCAGAAACTGGAAAAATTAAAACTGTTCATGCCCTTAACAAAATGATCGTAGGATCGGGCTGATAACAATTTTTTCACAACCATTCTTTGTACTGTTTACTGCTGCAAACTTGCAGTACAATCTCTGGACTGGAAGAAAACAAGCTGGCCCTGGAACATCAAACTCCTTTTTTTTCCACACTTCCACGGGGCAACGATAGAGTTCTTTGTCTACATCTTCACTATACCACTTGACACAGGCAAATACATGTTGCTCATATTTGTCTTCCCTCTTGAGGCAGTGCATCATATAAAATTTAACTTGAGCTGGTCTCATCCTAGCTCCTGCATTGACAGCTCCATCTTTATCTGCCCATTTAGCCATAACACGAGCTGAGCGAAAGGACCGACACTCTAGTTTTGAGCGAAACTTTTCACCAACCAGGGTAACTGATGAATATTTCCTTGCAACTTCACCAATACTACTCAATTCAATTGCTTGCTGAGGATACATGTAGCTGTACGTCTTAGCAAGCAGTTGCTGATCATCTTGATCCAAATACATGAGCTTACAGGCAGATGGCAAGGATGTGCATGAAATATTAGCCCACTTGATGAGCCTAACACGAGCTGAACAAGCTGCAGAGAGCAGTAATGATGAACCAAACGACACACTGACTTCAGAGTCTGAGTCATTACAACAGTTGGCAAAAAATGGAGAAAAGTGTTCTCTGAGGTCTTGTGGAAGGCCAATATTTGAGACAGCTTTGATGATATAAACTTTCTCATAATCTGGATTTCAATTGACCTGTTATTTGTTGTGGTATTCCCCAGAATACCGTTAAACCTCTTAAATGCAAAGCACCAGAAACTGTAGATTGGACCGTAATCTTCAATACAATCTTTTAAGTGACAGTGAAGGTGATGGTTGACTGTAACAGATTTCTTTCCATAAAGTTCTTCATACTGTCTACAAAATTTCAACAACAAAAAGTCAGCTTTAACGAGATTAGTCTTTGACAGAACAGGAACAGAAAGTAACCAACATGCAATAACAAAGAAGTGCCAACAGTTTAAGTGAGTGTCCGGAATTAACCATGAAGAGCATAGGTTGAATAAATTGTTGTCCAATTTTTCCATTGTGACGCAGTGTATCCTCCATAATTCGAAGCAATTTTATGAGGAAGACGCCCAAATCCAGTTCCAATGTCAATTTCTTTGATTCTTGATTCAAGTGCTTTTAACTTTTTTTTGTTCAGCATATCTTTGCTCATCCACAACTTAAACATTGTCTTTGAAGTACCCAAAAACAGATTGTGCATAGGATCAATTACTGTAAAGCGGACAGCATCAAAGTATGGAAGTTCTAATAAAACACTGTAGTAGCAACCATATTGTGTTGCACGTTTTTCATGTGCTGCTTTTGTGGGTGCCCTTTTAACTTTATAAGCGTATCTTCTGTGCACACTATCACATCGCCCTGGCCAACTGTCCCTTTCAAATCCGGAAAAATCTCTTCCTTCTTTAACCGATCCTGGAAATGCTTTAAAACATTTAGAACAAGCTCTTATTGCTGAATGCCCTTTAAAGCCGCAAAGTTTTCTGGCAGCTGGGATGTCAGCAGCTGCACACAGGACTGCACCTCGATATACTAAAGGAACACTACTTTCGCTCGTGTGCAACCTTACACCTTTCCAGAGAACTTGAAGCTCGTCAACCATTGGTTTGCAAAAAATGATTAATACTCTTAGGCATTTTCTTCATACTAGGAATTATTCCAACTAGAATTACATTATCCCACTTGAATCTCTCTTCTCGAGGCAAATTTTGTACAACAAGGTAAATAACTCCAACTGATATGTCACTTCTTCTTGTAAAAGGTTGAAACCAATCAACGTTCAGAGAAAATGCCAAACTTCTTGGGGAATTAAGAAAGTCGATTCCCTTGTACTTTAGAAAGTCTTTCCAAACTTTTCCATCATATACACCGCTGTAATTGTCTTCAGAATCACCTCGAACTCTCCATTTCTCACATTTTGCAGGAAAACCTGGCCTCTTTAACATTGATTCAATTTGATTAAGGACAGAGTTGTAACAATAAACTTTCATAGGATAAAGCCTTTCATTTCCATTGCTAAGGATAACCTGTGCCAGCTTGGCTCCACACTCCTTTGAACCAATCCCTTTTTTAAGTGCATTATTTTGGCAACTCTTTGCAACTTTTCTCCCACTGATAATCTGAGTGCACTCACCAGGATCATAGAGTGTTGAGCACTCAGGACAAACAACAAACTTCTGGAAGTCATCTCTGTCAAGCTTTGCGAGGTTGCGAAGGAGAAATAGAGAGGTGGGAAACAAACAGCTAAGTTCTAACAAGTAGTCACAATTACTGGTGATACTAAGTATATGAAGAAATTGGAACATAAATCTCAGAAGCCATTCTAGACCATTGTCACTCACTTTGCAGTTTGCTTGCCACAGAAGAATGAACAACACAAACCACTGTAACAGACACCCTAGTTTCTTGGAAATGGTAGGTATGGTATTTGGGTCAGGAAGTGGATCATTACCAGGCAAATCACCCAGCACATCTTCTGGCACATCATCCCAAACCTCTGGTTCATCATCTTGAGCACTTTCACTCTATAAAGTGTTATGGAAAAATAAGAACACTCAGTCAATTTTAAAGTGTTATTTTAAAAGCAGACAAGGATATAAAAGAAATGGTAGTACCCAATTAATTAAGACATGAAAGAAAATGAGCATAATATAAATTTTGTTAAAATTACACACCCAATGATCACAAAATTAAAGCCATGCCATGGTGATGTACAAGTGAGATCAATGTATTTATCAGAATAATAAGTAGTTTAGTACAGTACTGACTTATCTACAGTGACTATCTTCTGAAAGAATTAAACAGGTATAACTTAGTACTAGCAGAAAAAATGTACAAACTTCTTCACTTTCACTTTCATTGACTTTTATTTCATCTCTCGTAGTTTGACTTTGTATTTGCCCTTAGACTAATGGATGAAATTAAAAACAAACCCTTAAAAACACTGCATGGTGTGCAAATAATAAAATGCTATAGTCCCACCCAACATCCTAAAAAACAAAGTAATCAAAAAAAGATTTTATTTTTATCTAATGTTTAAAGTGCTAAGTAAAATATATCTAGAAAGTAACACCTGTTTGGTTTACTTGGTGTAATAGAATATCTATAATTAGTAAAATCATACTAGTGGTCAATCATGAATGCTACATTCTGATTGGCTACGCTACTCATAGGCTATTAGTGATAGCCTACGAGTAGCGATTGTGCGTGATCATATTTGTCGTAAACATTAAAAAATTAATTTTAGAGCTTTAAAAAAAGATTTTTTACTTCTGATTTTTGACCAACTATTATGATAGGAGTGATGCGCGTCATGTGTTAGTCAGACCAAGGGTAGCCTATGGCCTCATGGGCTATTGGCTTCTAGCCCATTCGGGCTCCAGGGATAATTGTTAATTATAGGCCATATTCGTAAATGGCAGCAATGTTGATCTTCTTTAACCAACAATAAAATTTGCCAAACATTGCTTCCTCATCCTTGATAAATATTATGTTACCCAAAACAAGACTTGTTGAGCAAATTTGAGTGTTGACAAAAGAGAGCAACATCGCTGCCACTTTTAAATATAGTCTATATATCATTTAACTATTTAGAGCTAGGGAATTATTAGACAGCCTAAACATTTTGGAAGATGTTCAAGAGTCAAATGTGAGCTCTTGTTGTTTTCTAACAGGCATTAATAGTAATCACTACTAATTAAGATCAAAAGAAGCTAAGTATTATGTAAAATAAATAGATTCCATTTTAATACTTAAAGTATTAATTAGAAGTACAGCCCCACACTCCCTTAATCAGGAAAAAATTAATAAAAACAAAGTCAGAAATAAACATACCTAGTTTCGCTGGCTTATAACCAAGTAACAATTAATAACATAAAAGCAAATCATTTTTATTAAACTACAGTGTCATAGTCAAGAATAAATTATTAAAATAGAAGTGAATTATTATTCCCCTGATTTTCCTGATTTTAGTAAGGGGGCGTACCAAATTTTATTCTATGTTTTTGCCTTTCTTATGTATGTTAAACTTGCTACTACAATTTACTTTGTAAGAAGTATATAAAGTTGAAAAAATGTTTAATATAATTGCCACTTCAGACACTGACTCCAACTTTACTGATCTGAACCGACAGCTCAGTTGAACTTGATGGTATATAAATAATTAACAATTAACCTAGATTTTAATTGAGTTGAATAGTGGCAGACTATCTAATTATTGAGCTCTGAAGGGGGCAAGGTAGATATTCATTAAGCCACTATCCACAGAAATTGAAACAGAATAAGTGTTTTAGTATACTGTAATTTTCTAATTAATACTCTGATTCAGACTTTTGACCTCTAATCCCTACACTTAAAGGTCAAAATCACCGGTTACCTAATAATATAATTTATAAAAGTAGGGTTCAAACGAGTATGAGAGTTCAAACTCTTCCCCAACGCTCATGCACTATCATTAACTCTTATGCGCTTTCATCAACTCTAAAGATTTTAAATAATTGCAAGAAAGTCGATGATAGTTTTATACGTTTTTTGGAGGCTGTTGTCAAATCTCATCACTGATTGACCGTGCACATGAGAGTTGGGAATAAGATCTCATTCAAAACTCTCATGAATCGACTCTCGTTCTCGTTTGAACCCGGCTTAACTTTCCATAAAATAATTTTTAGCTTACGATTGTCCAACTTTTATTTCCTTGATGAATTATGTAGACTGGTTATTGTTTTACTTGCAAAAAGGCATAAATTTGTTATTTTTGGTAATTATCTTAAATATGTAAACTCGACTACATTCATCAATTGCAAGGATATTCTTGAAAAAATCGATCAGACCTTAGGTGTCAATTTTAAGAAGAACTAACCTCTTTCATTCTCGGTTACAACAACATCCTGAAAGCAGGATAACTCTTCTTCTTCTGATTAGGTGGCGTTGAACGGATCGAAACCGTTGTCAGTGCTACCAGGGCGCGTGCTACTCTCTATCAGCGCGTCACGTTCAGTTAACGGGGTCTATTCTGATTGATCTGTCGAGAAAATTTTTCTTGTGCCTGATATGTATTCCTCGTCAAGTACTCGCCACAGTGACTACAAAAGTAGAAAGTGCTCTTGCTCTGACTTCGAAAACGTTTACACTTCTGCATTTTCTGATTATATGAATTACACAATCAACCCGATGCGATTCGATCATTACTTACGTGATTCTCGTACTCAGGTTCTTTCTAACGACATTCAGACAAAGTTCAGGGTAGCCTGGTACGAGGTCTTTTTTCTCATGTGACACCAAATGACCAATGATCGTTTGCGCTTATCTTAGCGCGTCTTCACACATGTGTGCAACTTCCGAAGGACGCAGTCATTGCACAAGTTGGTCGTTGCATTGGGAAGATCTAGAATTTACTGTGGAGCTCTATTTTTTTCTATTTTTTCAAACAAAAAAATGTCTTCAAGCTTGACTCTGACAGACCAGTACGCAATTTTACTGGAGCGCCATATCGAAGAAAGTAGGCTGCTACGGGAAGAGATTAGAAAGAAAGAAGAACAAAGTCGACAAATTCTTGCAGCCGTAAACGGCAAGATTGATGCGCTAAATGAAAAGATAGCGGGTCAACACGAAGCTGTCTCAAGGAAGAGACGAAGAAGTGCAAGTAGCCCTTCGGTTCCGCAAAAGTGCAGGGTAAGTAGCTTGTATTAAAAAAAAGAAACTCGCAGTACTAGTTATGGTAACTTTTGTTCCCTGCTGAGGTCTCTCACTTGCACCCCTGCCAGCAGGGAATAGATTTTGCTGCGTATCCTTTTTATTTGAATATTTATGCACAATAAAATCAAAGGTTATTCTAGAATCGCTCTTCTTGACTGTCGCCATCCCATCCGCTGAAAAGCAAACTGCCTGGACGCTTTGTAAGAAAGTATCACCGTGACCACGCGGCAAAAAATTATCGCATGACGGGTTGCCGGCTGTGAGCCACCTCATAGATGATGTTTTCAACAGAATTTTTGCGTCGCACAAGATTTATTGGTAAAATTTCCGTACTCACCCATACTTAACTATGCATACAGTAATGGCCGCCAAACTTCACATTTTTATGGTTTTCAAATTCCACATTCTCTTTTCGGAAAACAAAAGATATAATCCTTACTCAACCCTAACCATTACTCCTAACCCTAATAGTGATTTCAATAACTTTTGGTTGCTCGTCAAGTGAAGTTTACCTCCGATATTTTAGTCTGAAGATTAATAGTTTCGTATGCATAATGAAATATAGGTGAGTACAGAAGTTTAGCCCTTAGATTTATTTTTTAAAATGCTTTAAGTGAATTGTTAAAGAGTTTCTTAAGGCTTTATCAAATAAAAATGTTTTTAAAACCTTTCGAATAAAAAGAAATGTAAAGACTCGTATAGCAAAAACTCTGTGATAAACTTGATCAAAATAACAACTTTCTTTATGACAAACAAGTTTTGGCAGTGCTTACTGCCATCGTCAGCGCAACTATTTTACAAATTTGTAAGTGAGTAGATATATAGGTTCTAATTAACATAGAGAACAAAGTTAACAATAGTGTTATAAAGAGAGCTTCAGCTTGACTTGGTTATTTAGACTAGGATTTATATGCTTGATATAGCTCTTTTATTCTTAGTACAAATTCCGTTGTGGCGGAATCCAAAACTTTGAGCAAAGTTGCGAGCATGCTTTGTTGCGCTCTAGATGTTTACAAATATTTAAGGCCCTATCCATAACTAGATGTTCATTATCGCACATTGCTAGGTGTTGGACTGTTTCTTGTTCGGAGCTGATGTTTACACTACTGGGTGCTGACTTATTGTTAAGTGACCAATTAATGGCCTGATTAATCAAATGACCAGGATACATATTCTTCTTAAGGATATTAATAAGATTTTGAATATCTCTATGGAAACCTGCCCATGTGTTGTTGATTTTATAAACATGGTCCACTTATGTTTTAATTATACTTATCTTTTAAGAAAAGGAAGTGAAGCTGAAGAAATTCTTTATAACACTATTGTTAACTTTATTCTCTACGTTAATTAGAACCCATATATCTACCCACTTAAGAATTTGTAAGTTAGTTGCACTGGTGTTGTCAGCTAGCACTGCCAAAATATAAAGAAAGTCATTATTTTCAGCAGTTTTATTACAAAATATAAAGAGTTGTGACAATTACACACAAATGTTGTTTTGGCTGCTTGCTTGACAGTTTTGAACAAAACCAACAATGCCTAATTGTGTGGCCAGTTAAGTAGGAATCAAGTTTGGGCATGAAATGAAATGCTTAGTCTTTGGGCAGGCAATGTTTTTCCTCCCCTTCCTTTTCCATGTACATATTATGTTCTTCTCTGAAAACTCCGTTGCACTCAACCAATATGGTGCCAAAGTTTTGAATTTTAATTCCTGCAAAAAAGGACTGCCAACTATCCAGACAACACCACCATGCAGTGTTCCTTATTTATTGTTTAAATGTTGTAATAACCAATTATTCTAATTTTTGTTTCAGGGGGACTTTAGGAAAATGTATAAAAACCTCCTGGAAGGTCAAGATTTTAATGGTTTTGACTTCAAAGCTGGGTAATTATATCATTTGAGTTTATTGATTCTTTGATTTTCTAAAGTTTCAGCTTGTAATATTCAATATTTGTATCTATCTAAATATAAGCAAAAACACAATGGTGATTCGCTCCATCACTAAAATGTTGTGTTGTATAGCTTGTGATATTTTCTTCAGGTGACTGGTCTAAATATAAGTATGAAAAAATTACCAAAGTTAACATGTATATAAAAAAATTATTATTACTTAACAAATGAAAACTAACTGCCACAAACACTTTTCTGCCAATCTTTTGGCTTTATCAAATTTATAGCCTTCATTAGGGTAACTAAAGGACTGTCGAAAAGCTGTTTAAGTCTTTTGATAAGATGTGCATGAACCAAACACACTGTACACCCAAACATTAACAGAAACTGAACATGAAAAAAAAGTTAACAACTACAGATTAATGTACTCCACCACAATCAAACCCTTCAGAACAATTGTATTAAGTCTAAAGGCCCATCTTGCTTCTTCCTCTTTATGCTTAGGTCAGGCACTTTTTAGGGTTCAAATGTTTTCAAAGTTTCTGATAATCATCCCTAATTACTCAAATCAGCATTTTAACCTGGTACCCCCTCATAAGAAACATTTACAGACAAAATAGCTCAATTATTTTTTTGTATGCTTGAATTCAGGGAAACAAGTTCTGAAAACACTCGGGTGTACACAAGAATTGCAGAAGCAATTTTTCAAGACTATGGAGAAGTTAAGTGTCCCTGGTCGAAACAGCAGTTGAAAGGTACTTGGACTATTGAAAAATAGTTTTTTCTTAAGAAACAGAAGCTATCACAAAGTAATATTAGACCAAGGTTGAACAATAAATAAATAGGGTACAGAAAATTAAAAAAAAACATATTTAAAAAAAAATTGGTGGTTTTGCTTGTATCACATATTACAGTATGGTTGTTACTTTTTGCTCCTGGCTGTCAAGCCTAAGATTAACTTGACTTGATTAAATGTTCAAGGTGCCTCTGCAACATATTACAAATCCCTCCGAGATGGAAAAAGAAGGTGCACAGAAAGCCACAAGCAGAAGTGTAGAAGACAGGGAAGAATGAGAGAGGTATGCCATCCGATGGTTAAAATTGTTTGCCATGAGTGTTAACTTCAAACTTTTAAAGGTGTACTAATTATGTATTGAAGTTATAATCTAGATTTTTAAAGTGTTTTTTCAAACTAAAAGAATATCTACTTCATAGTCGATCTGGTAAGAACATCTTACATGGTTGAATTTCCCTTTTTCATCCATCCATATATTTACTGGCAAAATGATAGTACAATCACAGTAAAATAGAAAATCAACCGAATTAGTAGATCAACCTTGATACTCAAAATTTGTAGAGATAACTGTATTGTTATTATGCCAGATAATATCAAAATTTGATGAAAAGGAAAGAGTTTGAAAAAACCTACTCATGTTTACTAAAAACAAAGTTAAAATCCAAAGGATAACGAAAAAACAGGTTGTGTGATGTATCACATCGTTTATAGTCTAGATGCTTTTATATCTTAATGGAGAGATTATCTAAAATATGTTCATTCATATAAAAACAAACCGCGAAGACCGGTTATGTTTGAAAGACATCAGTAATGTTATCTGGAGTACTTGCACAAGTCAAATTATAGTTTAGTGATTCTCCATTTTGTTATTGCTGACAAATACTCGAAATTATTTTCAAAATTAAAATAGACTTTCACCATAAGTAGAAAATCTTATTATCAAAATTTGCAATTGTCGCGGGTGAATAGTAAGAGGTGTGGGGACAGAAATAGATTGAAATGAAAGTTGTACTTACATCTCTTTTGTATTTTGTTTAGAAATTGGAGTACAGGATCGCTGCCTTGGAGCGAGCTAATTGGACAGACAATGCAAAGAAGGAACTGAAAAAATGCCTCACTAGAGAATACACAAGCTCAGACGAAAGTATTGTGTCTGAAGATGAGGAAACTGGGGGGGAGTTTGTAAGCTGCTATGAAGTAAAGCGTCTTTCATGGGAAAGGTCAAGGCTTACAAGTGCAAAGAAAAAGCTGGATGAGATATATAAATTATCTCTAAGCAAGAGGGTGCGTAATGCAACCACCACGCGAGTTGTGCATGCAGCACCATCGATTCGGGCCCCTCCTGAAGACCCAGTCGAGTGGGCAGTTAGAAGCTCATCCCAAAGGTCGCTGATGAGCAAGGCATCAACCTCGAGCACATCTAGTGAAAACACTGATTCCAGCTGGAACTCACAGCCAAGATCAACGAGCACTCCGATACGGCCTATCCCTACACCAAAATCTAGGGTTCGTTCGTCTATAAATTATTAGACTGAATAATGACTGAAAACTCTAATCGTGAGCACTATTGTTATATATACGAGTTTATAAGGTTCCATTTTTCGACTTATTGTTTGCCTCCTTTTTTCCTTCAAAACTATTTGACAGTAATAGCTTGCACATATAAAACCTGAACTTTTATTTAGTCTTAAGAAGTTTTGTATAGATAGTACTTTAAGCAAATTGAGCTTACAAAGGTTTTTATAATTATGAATTTCATCTTAATATACAATATATGTGATGATATCATCTCACAATACGGTATAAATCATTTATTTGTACAATAGAGAAAAATGAAAAAAAGGTTTTTCCCCGTTGATAACCACCTAACTTGAAACTTCGGTCTTAATGGGGAGGGGGCTTAAACTGAACATTTTAGCCTAACAGGTTCTTATGTGTGGGCTTTTGCTGTCATCAAAAACTTTGTAATTAATTGATACAAAGGTGGGTTATAAAAGTTTCTTAACGCATTTGCTTATTGTTGTAATTATGATGTACTTATTTTGTTCAATAAATTGAATGTTGCCTTTTGAATTGTTGTCTTCCTGCGTGTCCGGTAAAATAGTTATTCCTTGCGTTTCTTGATTTATGAAAGTGTTTTTTGACTATCCAATTTTCCTTGCATGGACATGTATCTACAGCTACAGTTTGTGTATTATTTATTACTCTAAAAAATGAACTAACTTCGTGCTTCCAGACAAAAGCTAGCCGCGTACTTTCAAGTATTAATGTGGTATTTTATACTCTAACTTCAAGACATTTTTTGTTCCATGAAATCAGGCGTAAATTTCTAGGCATTATCACGTTTTTTCGCATTTAAGTTTCTTTTCTCTTTCAAGAGAAACATTAACAGCAAGATTTAAGATAAGCTTTACGACTTGTATTTGTCATAAAAAATCGTAAAAGTTATCTTTACTGATATTTAATGTCATTTACGACAAGCGTAAAGTTTATATTTGTGACCTTTATTCGTCTTTAAGTTGGCGTAATTTTTATCTTTTCTCAGCTTTACTTGCATTTACGCCAAACTGAAAGAACAACTTTACGACTTTTATTCGTCTTTAATCAGACGTAAATGATATCTTTACTGATGTTTAATGCGATTTACGACCATCGTAAAGTTTATCTTTGTGACCTTTATTTCGTCTTTAAGTTGGCGTAAATTTTATTTTTACAACAACTTTACAGCAAAGCGTAAAGTAGCGTAAATATTTAGTCTCATTACGAAACTTTACGTTATGCCGTAAAGATGGCGTAAAGTTTACCTTTACGTAAACGTAAATGTGTGTAAAGTAGCATAAACGTCACAATTACGTTAGCTTTACACTTGCTTTACGGCATCGTAAATTTGTTATTTCGTGCTGTGTTAAATGCAATTATATTTCATTTATTGATCTACCTCCCTACTTACGACTACTGCAAAGATATATCTTACAACTATCTTGTCTCTCAGACAACCATTTTAACTCATTAGGTGTTTCAGTCAGTCAAGTAAGTTGGAAAGCTAAAACCCACTTACTGATATTCAAGAGCAGAAAGCCAGTTAGACTTTTAGCTTTATTTGTACAAATAGTTTAACTATTTTTATAAAGAGTATATTTTGGCTGTTGTTAGAGCTATGAAGAATACTTTGCCAGTAGTCTCATGTGCATTAATTAGGGAAGCGGCAACCACTTCGCTCTTTATGCAATCAATGCCGATCGCGAGAAGGCGGCTGTAATGGTTGGTATTTTTACTTCAATGGTGTTGTTTAGTTTGCGAGAAACCTTATGAACGATAAATTTTAACTGAGCAAACGTACTTTATGTTAAAGTGAGCATCCGGTCTCATCATAATATTTATAAGATTTTCCACTGTCTGATGATGATAGAATAAACCTGTTCTTTTTGAATGATGAAATGCTTATGAAAATATCTGGTTGATAGATTTGTTGGAGTTTCCATGTTTTCTGTGTTCACACTATAAGGTTATTAATAGCCACTCCACATCTGCTTCAACACTCCAGCTCGGATAAAACTTTTGTTTACCAAAGCTCTAACAAGCCTCCCATCTCCAATAAGTCCCCAATTTCACTTAGAGCCCCTCCTAGAAACTAATATTTTTAATAGGTCTTCCTTTCCCCATTTGCAAGTTAAAAATCAAACTTGAAATCAATCAGTAACTTGTTTTTCAATCAGTAATTTAATTATGTCTTAGTTTGAAATGTTTTCTCTTTACAGGAATTGAGTGATGATGAATCAGGTTCTGATGTAACCAATAACCCCTGTGCCTGGCAGTCAGACATTGACAGTTATTTCTCAAGTGTTCAGTCTTCATCATCATCATCAAGTTACTACGATGACCAGTCAATGAGGAGTAAATTAATCGAGATGTTTCCAAATAAAGATGTTGAGGTAATAGACGAAGTAGTTGATGATTCCGTCACACTTGAAGATGCTGTTGACTTAATCCTTCAGGAAAATAAAACAAGTTGTGGTAAGTTGATTTAAGTGGTAATGTGGAAGCCTGTGTCAACAAGAAAGGTCGTAGTGAATGAGGCTAAATCGTTTGCTAACGCGGCATCAGAACTTTGCCAAGCAGTTAACGTTGAGTTTGTTGGAAGTGAGAGTCTTTCAACAACAGCTCAGTCTTTTAAGCTCACAAAGTGCTTTCAATCAGCACCTGTTGTGCCTGGTATTGCAAAGTATTATTGCCTTGAGCCAACACAAAATGGAGCCCTGGGGTGCTGCCTCTTTTCCAGACAAAGTGAATGGGTGAATGTGGCTTGCAAGAATGGAAGCAACGCTGAAGAGGTTGAAAGTGACAGTGAGGTAGATGATGGTCAAGAAAAAGAAGATGAAAGCTCTTCCCTAGAAGAAAGTTTTGCTGATGGAAGTGTTGATGAAAGTGAAGAAGGAAGCAAAGATGGAAGAGAAGAATTTGGAAGCAAAGATGAAAGCAAAGAAGGACAGAATGATACAGCTGAAGAAACAAATTCAAAAGAATACTTGGTTGTGGATAAGATTTGTGTAGAGAAAGAAAAATACTATGCAGTTGGTTATGGTACAAGCTACTACATAGGGCGAGCCCTGAGTTACCAAATTTGTTATGTTAGATTTAAGTTCTTGCATAAAATAAGAGGAACTGACAAGTTTGATTGGCCAGGGCGAGATGACATAGATGTGGCACATGAATCTTTTGTGTTCTATGGTCCTGTCCTCCTTCAACAATCTTGGCCGTTTGTGTTACCATGCCTTTGTAAGGTTGAGCAGGTTCATGTAATGTTGAGGGAAAAAAGTAAGAAGGAGAAAAAGGAGGTGCAAGAGTCTGAAGTACTGAACATTTAAGTTCCTATTCTTCTCAAGACATGCCTAACTCCTATTTTTACATACTGCACAAATTGTTACATTTTTTAAAACTAAAATGTTTTATGGAAGCTGTATAACTTCTACCAATATGTTGACAAGCAGTATCTTAATAATAAACTTTGTTTACCCAAGGTTTTCCCAAATGTTATAAAAGTTGTCTCATGTATTTGAACTTGAACTGGACTATGAGCAGTCTCTTCTTTCAGGTACTGTTTGACTCATTTATTTGTTTTGAAAGTGAGATAGTTTGAACAGGTTTTTAAAAATAACTTTTACATGTATAATATGTATGTTGAAAAAAGGTTACTCTCCTTGCAAGCAGTTGTTTCAAGTAAATTGGAGAGAAATTTAAATTAAAAGAACTTGTGGTGGCATAGCTTAATTGTGTCATATGTTGCTGTAATGCCTGTAACGTAATGTCCGTAACAAACTTCCATAACACAAAACTAAGGGAATGATGGGGCTAGAGTAAAACAATGTTAAGTATATCAATACTAGTGATGAACTAAAATATCATACCAAGTAACAATTGCAAATCACAAATTATAAATTAATTGGAGAAAAAAAGTGTCTTTTTGTTACGGACATTTCCCTAAATCTCCAAGCTACAATTGGTATGCTACAATAATTACTAAGGTAAATGCCTCCTCACATGTAACAAGCAACTTTTTCATTTCATTGTTTTATTGGGCAGTTCCATTTTGCAGTTGTGCCTTACTTAAGAGAGCTGCCTCATTTGCTATGCACAAATGGCTGCCGAACTGAATGAGCAAGACAAATATCAAACTAGGCATACCAGATTAAAATACTTCAGAGTTTATACCTTTAAAATTCAATTTTGTGATTGTGATAAACGGTTTGAAAATTTTGCAATTTCTCGTGTGAAATGGCCCAAAAACATTTCAGGCAGCCATGGAAATTCATGGAGGGACAAAATCAAACAAAAGACCTGAACTTGATGGTTTCTACAGTACTATTTCTAAAAAATGCAAAACTTGTGTTCTTGGGGATTACATTTTATCTAATAGTAAGGTTACAAATTATATATTTAAGCAGTGTGAACAAAAGTAGTTGAAAGAATTTGAAAGTTCAAAAGATAATCTATTGCAAAGTATAGCTACTTATAAAACTTCTGGGGTAATGGTGAAAAGGAAATACCAAGCTGAGAGGCAGGCATCCTCAATGAAGTCAAGTAATTTGAAGAGGGGGGGTTAAAACAGCAATCAATTTTATGCCAAACTGTCCAATACCAAAACTTGTCACTAATAACTGTCTTGTAAATGAAATTAAAAAGATTGACATAGCAAGGTTTATTACATTGAGGAAGAGTTCTCTCCTGACATAGATGAAGAAAATACTAGTGGGTGCTTTAGAGACTTGAGATAGTATTTACCGCGGCTAGCAAAATTTTACTTGAATATGCAGGGGAAGCGCAAACGTGTATTGAAATGGTTTGGGGAAACAGAGGGTAGGTTTCTTGTTGCATTTGGGGGAGATGGATGTCCTTTTGGTAAAAATGAATCTTCATGTTCATTCCTTATTAGTTTTTTGAATGTAGGAAAGAGAGAGGCATCAAGCTGTGACAATTTTTTAGTCTTTGAAGCTAATGTAGAGGAGACCTCTCCTATTGTAAAAAAGTACTTATATTGTAGACTTAGAAGGACGCATATTTGAAATAAATGGTTTACAATTCATTTTGAGGAGCTTCCCAATGATATGAAAATGCTTGCAATGTTAAGGGGAGTTAAGCAGTTCTGCTACATTCTTTTCGTCATTTGCAAATGTAAGTACAAATGACTGTACTAACTTGAGTGGCACGTTTGGGTCCAGTCCCTCATGTAAATGGAAGCCCTGGCAGTATTCAAGTAGACTGAAGGTTGTTGAAAAAGTAAATTCTTTTAAGTCCTCACTGGATGGAAAACCTTTGTCCAGAAAACAGAAGAGAATTAAAATAACAGAATTTATAGCTCGTCAAAAAAGCCACCAAGAAGTAAGTTGACAAAGCTCGTGTAGAGCCCCTTCACCTCAAAAATAATGCTTTGGGGTATTTTTTTAAAGTACTGTTAAAGGAGGCAGTGGCCAAATCAAACATACAAGCAACCTGCAAAACATTTGCAGAGGTCCCACAGAATACTTGTCTAGGGAGAGTGGTTACTGCTCTCAAATGTGAATTGAAAGCTGGTCGACTGGCCAAAAAGGTTCGAAAACGGTTTGACGAAACACAGGGTAAGGCAGGGGATTGAGGAGGCAGTGGCCAAATCAAACATACAAGCAACCTGCAAAACATTTGCAGAGGTCCCACAGAATACTAGTCTAGGGAGAGTGGTCACTGCTCTCAAATGTGAATTGAAAGCTGGTCGACTGGCCAAAAAGGTTCGAAAATGGTTTGACGAAACGCAGGGTAAGGTAGAGGATTGATAGTATCGTTTTACAGGCAAAGAGTCAAGGTTGTTTTGTCACAACTTTGCAAGGTTGTTGACATTTTTTAGGCAGGAGGGAGACAGTCCAAAACAACAACAGCTTGTGCTCTCCCTTGCATATGTTGGGTTAAGACTGAGGGATTTGTGCTCAATCATCAATCGATTTGAAGTGGAAGACACTCATCTTGAGCAACTTCCAACCTTAGCACAAGAGTACTATCGTGCCAATGCACTATTATTACCCACCTCAGTAAATCCCACAATCTGGACCATTGATCATGTTGTGCCTGCTCATGCCAGGCAAGTCTATGAAAAATACAGTCAAGGTCTTTTGACAGTGACAATGGAAGGGAGAGAAGCTAAGCATATAGCTTTGCAAAAGTTGAGTGTAAACACCATCTACCAGAATCGATGGGCTTAAATTTTCAGGCATGAGTTTATCATGTTAGTTTGGTTACCTGAGCAGCATCATGAACATTGTTCTTACACGCCTAGTAAAAATGTTTACATTTCCCAAAGAGGTTTTAATGACAGTAACTATTGTTATTGTGGATTACACAAAGCTGATCCTGCTGACCAGAGCTGTTGTTTATGTGGTGATCGTCTCATGACATTAATCCACAGAAGTGTAAAAGAAGGGAAAATTGTCGCAGGATTGTCTTAGTGTAAGTAAAATACATGCAATTATGAAAAGGTGAAGTTGTATGAATTGTCAATTGCAGCCATATTTTCCGAGTACTAAATAAACAGCATCTGATCTTTGAAATTAGCCGATGTCTGTTTTTGCTTCAGAAAATTTCAGCATTTCATTATTATCTGTTAAGTGACAAGTGACTGCACACAACAACATTTTATGTAACTTAACTTTATCCATTGGTCATCTTGTAAGAGTCTCAATCAGCCCAAGAAGTAACAGATTTCTATAACTTTTCGAGAAAAAAAAGAAAAACAGTTGTCTTAACTCAAGATTCTGTAGAACTTTGTCTGGTGCAAAAGGGCTGATACAACAGTCTTAAAATTCCAGATTAATTACAAACTAGAGAAGTGATACCTGCAAATTGACTCTTAAGAATACCTTTTGTGCTACTTAGAAATAGTAACTTGTGGGGCAGAAAGACAAGTTTATCAGTTACAATTTAACAATTCTTTGCATATTTTATAGCGAGAAAAAAAAAAGGAAAATAAATGTCATATTTTTTAACCATGAAAACTGTAACCAAACTCATTCCAGATAGATAGATAGATAGATAGATAGATAGTTTATTAAAAAATATTACATGGCAGTTGGTAAACTGAATTGCGTAATATACATATTTAAACTGCACGATAATTGAATGTACATATAATATAAAATTTATAAAACTGGAAGGTAAGCTAAAATTTATGATAATTTATAATAAGAAGCGCACATTGCAGGAATAAAAGACTTCCTGTGCCTGTCGGTTTTAAAACGGGGTAAGAAAAAGTTCCTCTGGCGTCTGAGCTTGTAGTTTGAGTTGTTTACTGGTGGCAAAAGGCTGTTAAGCTTATGGTTTGGGTTACTTGTTATGGACGAAAAGAACTGATAGCAAAGGTTGACTCGTCTCTCCTTGAGGGTTGCGAGACCAAAGTTGGCGATGCATTTATCATATGATGATTTTGGAGCGAGAATTTTGGTTACCCGTTTTTGTACTCGCTCAAGTTCCTCACTTAGGTAGTTTGGAAGTGCATGGTGGAAAACAGGTGCACAGTACTCTAAAATAGGCCTTATGGTGCAAAAATAAAAGTCCAAAATGTCCTTGGTGGGAACGTTTGCTCTTTTTATTGAAATGATAAAAAACAACCGTTTATTCGCTTTCTTGATACACTCGAGTACATGATTGTTCCATTTGAGATTGTCCGAGATTGTTAGTCCAAGAATCTTCGCAGATCTTACAACAGGAAGTTCATTAATCATGAGTGGTCTTCTTAAAATCAATGATTTGCTAGCAGCCCGGGTTATTAAGCGTATTGGACTATATGCCCAATGAAAGCAAACGAGCCATAAAAGAGGCAAAGTGTGTTTTTGTAAGGCGTCATCGTCGATGCTGCCGTCCTCGTTGCTTCAGGTCTCCAATAGAGTCTGGGACGAGTGCGAGTACTTACTTCCAGCGAACCATGGGTGTTGCGTTTGGTTGTTCCACCAGTTGGGGTTTGTGGAGCCGACGGGTAATAAACAGTGGATACCTGCTCTCAATTTCCTTAAGGAAATGGATCTGTGCCGCAATACGTCGTAGGTGAGAGGTCTTGCGAATAGCTTCGATGTCGCCAACAGCCAGACCAACCTTAGTAGGAAAAGTTACTCTTATGAATTAAAAAAATTCCCTCCTCCCATACATCCCTATCGGGAGGTTTAAAAGACAGTTGAAAAAATCAGCATGAAGATATAGAAAAGACAGAAACAGTAAGAATACTGGAAAAAACTTTCTGTTCAAAAAGTAATTAGTTAGCTTCTAATTTAGAATGAGTCAACTGTTTTGAGGTACTTTATAATTCTTGTAAAATATGAAAAAATAAACCATTGCTATTGTCACTGTCATCGTCATTGGACAAATGGTCAGCAAAAAAGGTTAGGTTCAGAAGAAGACGACGAGGATAAAAGATGGATTTAATTAAAAGACAAAGAAACACCCCTTCCCCCCAACCACACACATGAGCACCAACTTCAAGTACAATAACATCCTTACCAGGAGATTCATCAGGACAATTGGCATAGTCATCATAAAGATGTAGAAGAACACGTTAGAAAGAAAGGGATAAGGCAGGAGGTCGGCAATAACTCCACTCTTGTTCACCGTCTGGTCTTGAGAGTTAACTAAAATTTCTTCGTAATTGAATTCTCCGATAGTCATCGCGGTCGTCTTTACAAACGATTTGCCGAAATCTTCAAATGCTGCCTAAACAAGAATAACGAAACCAAGTTTTAGATGGTTGTTTGTGCAGCTGCAATTCTCTTTGTTTTCAACGTTTTACCGGTAGTAAAACCGTAAACGGTTTATCATTATCCTTTATAATAAGATCTCTGGATCCTCTCAATGAAGAACCATTTCAGAGTTCCCCCCCCCCCAACTTTTTTTTTCAAAAGCCTATCAGTACTGACCCAGGTTAAACTATTAACCTAAATTTCTGTATCGAACCTTACAGAGACTGTTTTGAGCTGTAACTTTGGAGTCATTTCTATGGCAAATCTAAACAGTTCCTTAGAGTAACTATAAACCTTTCCTTAGAGAAGAAATTACTGATTGAAATTTTGTTTAACCCAGAGTTCAAGTTATAACCAGTCTTTGAATAACTGAGTCCTGGAAAATGTGAATGCTACCCAGTACCTGTTCTTTAAAAAGAATGTAGAACACCAAAGCATAGGCTAGGATGAACATCACGAACATTGACATCACGTGCAGTAAAGTCTTCAACACCTCCAGAAACATAGTGACGTACAGACCAAGGTTCTGGATTGCTCTTGTTTGGAAGATAAGGTTTGAATAAGCCAAGAATATACAAACTGTTCCGCATTCCCATGCAAAGTTTTCTTCTCTCAATTGTTTACTATTTGCTGCGAACGTGATAAAGTAAAGAAACCCACTCACATAAATCGCCCAGTCAACCAAGTTTTCAAGATTCACGAAGTATCTCCATTTCTGTACGTATATCTGGTAAAGTTCTTTCATCATGTGGAAGATAATGAAAGCTAATCCGGCGTAACAAAGTCCCATGTTAAACGTAGATTTGGGTTTAAAATCTGTTTCCGATGGTTTATCTGTGGAGCCTCGTTTCGGAAACTTTACTTCTTTTCTCTCTGTCAGCATGAACGCCGTTAGAAGACCAACAAAAGTAACATACGTTAACAAATTCATAGCATAAATCGGAAACCCAAACCTCTTCCATTTGCTTTGCAGAAGTTTTCGAGGAAGACTGTGCTGAATGAGGCTTTCTCGGCCGTAATCGAGTAGCTCAGACAAGCCGAAAAAACGTTTCCCCGAAGTTCCACTTTCATCCATCGGGCCTGGGTCTAGAAGGCGGAAATCGTATGTGACTGTGTAGTTGAGAGCTCTTCGACTGTGGGATGATTGTTGAACACACTGGTCAAAAACAATTTCGGCCGCACCAGGAGCTTTGTCGATTAGCTTACTTAGAAGACTTTGTGAGTTTCTTCCTTTTGCCTCAAAGACCTCGCGCCATCTGTTGAGGAATCAAGATTTTGTTATTTTCCAATAAAGCACTTTAAGCAGCCAAACCATGTTAATCATATCATTGAAGAACTGCTAGTTTTGTTGTTAATGAATGAAGAGCTATCGCGTTTTCTAAAAGAAGGAACTGCGCAAGCTTCTGCTTCTTGAGAGACTAAACATTTGTCAAGCAAACCAGTCTTCATCTTAACCCATAGATATTCAGTTCAGATTCCAGTAAGACCAAGGAACCTACTATACGACTAAGACTTCTTTGGCAGGACAATATATTCTAACCACGGCCTGATTAGCCCAGTTGGTAAGGTCAGTCTATTGTGCGGGAAGCCCGGGTTCGATTTCCAACCGGACTTTCACTCGGGGTCTTGAAACAACTGAGAAAAAGAAGCTGCTATTGCTCTAACATCTGCAAGCGGCTAAAACAGCGCGTTTTCTCGGGTAAATCTCTGGCAGATCTTACAGTGGTCCTCGAGTCCTAATGATTGATCTCCCATGACTCCGTGCTTCAAAATTGTAAGTATCTCGGTCTAGCTCAAAAAGGGAACCAAAATAGAAAAAAAGAAAAAATAAGGTAAATCTCTGTTTTCTTTCTGTTCCTCCATAGTATTACCTTTCGTGCTGCACGATAGTCTTGATAGCAAGGTAGAGCTCATTTTCAATTGCGTAGTCCAGACAGTTCATTCCGTCATTATTCATAATAATACTTGCCCCTCGATCTAGCAAACACGTGATAATTGCCACGTGACCATTGCTGGCCGCCACGTGTAGAGCTGTGTTGCCGTCGCTGTCACGGGAATCGGTTGATGCCCCCCTTTCAAGGAGAACTTCGACTGTCTCCACACTGCCGCAGCTCGCTGCCCACAGTAATGGTGTCCAGTGGTTTATGTCCATGCTCTCGATGTCCTCGGTGCAGTTAAGAAGGTTGTCACAAACTTTGCTGGGTAAGGGCAACCAAAATAGGTATCAATTGCATGTCATTTATCTTTCAAAAGTTTCTCAGTAGAAGTAATATACAAATAACTTTAAAGGCGGCGACAAAGCCATTGTCCGAGGATGGCCGAACTCGCAACTTTCCTTTTTTACTAGTCCAATGCCCTATCTATAACCGCTGAGCCACCGAACACCATTTTGTAAGAGCATCATCAGATCAACGCAAGCTTGAAAGAACATACAAAAGCAAGCACCTCGAGCAGCCACTCGGGGCAAAAACAGCCACGAACTCCAAACGAAAGTCAGGCTTCAAGACGTAGCAATTTTTGTGTACAAAGTCCAGAACAACCTAGGTCCCAATACATCGTTTATTGTTTTATTAAAAAAGAGACCATGTATGATCCTCGAAGCGAAGATCTTGTTATCCCACGCTTTATTTTTAGGACCCAAACTGTGGTCACAACTGAGCAAGAGCGAAAGATTATTTAAAA
This sequence comes from Hydrozoanthus tunicans, assembly GCA_026413305.1. Classification (NCBI taxonomy): domain Eukaryota; kingdom Metazoa; phylum Cnidaria; class Anthozoa; order Zoantharia; family Hydrozoanthidae; genus Hydrozoanthus; species Hydrozoanthus tunicans. The sequence continues at coordinate 4,217 of JAOBAT010017346.1, read as the reverse complement.
CACTGGATCTATTTAAGAGGAGCATTAGAAAACAAGGCCTCAGGGATGAAAAACTTACCTTCGTCCGTTCATGGCAGCATAGTGCAGCGGTGCTCTTCCCATTTCATCTTTCTCAAATACACTTGATGTTGAAACAGACAAAATTGTCTCAACGTTTCTCAATTTGCTGAGCTCGGCCGCAAGGTGAAGAGGAGTTTTGAGGTTTTCGTCCTTGACCAAACACTTGCTACCTTTTTCTAGGAGAGCCCCGAGTATCTGGAAAATGTTTCAATCATTTTGATTAAAGACGATAATGACACAATGCTAGTAAATATAATAATGACAATAACAATAACAATAAAAATAACAACAAAACAGTGATAACTAATAATAATCTAAATAATTTTGTTTCAATGACGAGTAAAGGGACTACGACTTCGAGTTCACTTTGGAAATAATTTGCATAAGTAGGCTTTTCAAAAATTTTCAAAACTGCAATAAGCTTTTTGAAAAATACATATGTTATGTTGACGATAATAACGCTAGTTACAGCCATTCTATATTATTATTAAAAGTTAAATATAAAAGTAAGCCAAAATGTTTGCAAAATAAGACTATTAAGAGTGTCTGACTGAGAAAACCAGTCAGAGGTCAGAAGATGGGGGCCGGCCGATCTCAACAAAATTTCTAGCATTGATTAAATTCATCCAACTATTAACCACAGTGACATTAACACAGACCACCCCCTGAAAATGAAATTGAATGAAAATGAAAATGAATATTTATCAGATTAAAAACTATCACTTGAGTAACATACACTTGATGTTCACAACTTTTCGTATGCTTAGAATTAAATGGCAAGACAGTTTAAAAGAAACCATGAATTAACATTTTGATTCTTTTGTTATATTAAAAGGGAGTGCGAATGACAGACTCGTAATATAAGCACTAAAACTACTCGCTCTCAATAGGAGTTATTCGTACATTGTAAGAATGGAAATATATACAGTTATGTAAGTGATACACATTAAGTATATCAATCTGCTAAATTAAGTTGAGAAAAGTTAGTTTGTTATGAGATGCTTCTTAAGGTTGACTTTAAAAGATTTGAACGTCGAGCATGATTTTAAAGTTGCAGGTAGTGTATTCCAAAATTTTGGGCCTTGAAAGATAACTGTAAATTTTCTGATATTAGTTCTGACAAAAGAAAGTGCATACTGATTTACTTGTCTAGTTTGATAAGAATGTTTACTTGAGTTCTTTTGGAACATAGATTGAAACATTTCTGGGAGTAGTTTGTTGTGAACCGAGAACATAAATAGACCAACTTGGAGATTTTGGATGTTCTTTAATTATTCTTATTCTTGTCCTTCTTCATTTAAAGGAAAATAAGAACTAATGTTGGGAAGGCTTGGTTGTGAAGGTGCAAGGAAAGAAACAGTACATAATTCATGCAATTTCCAAATATGGTAAAAGTGCAAGTTTTCAGGGACCCTTTTCTCTAGAATCCGGGAAACTACAGCTACACTTATGCAGTCATAAAATTGGCAGATCAGTTTCTATTATTTAGACGGTCGGTTTCTGTATTGCTGTTGTCAATATTTTGAAAAACCTCTTTATTTCAGTTCTTTTGCATGCGATTCCATTGAATATAGTTTAAATTCTTCTTAAACAAGACGCTTTGGATTATGACATTCTTAACAGGAATTTTGGTTAGTAAAAATTCTTCTGAAGGCGCGAACGAGCTGTTAACGTATCAAGTAGCGAGAGAAAATTTGAAGAATTTTTGCGATTTAAGTTTGTTTTAAAAATAATGACTCACTATTCTTTCCAAGTTTCCTGCTAAATGAAAACTTTGCGGTATCCAAATATTTTCAGAACGATCGTGTTAACATTAAGTTCAATGAAACAGTTTTTATTTTTGAAGTAAAAGCATACCGAGGCGCTTTGTGAGAGTGAACTGGGGCGAGCGCCACTACCAATCGACTAATAAAAACATTATAAGCAGAAATCAATTTCGTAGGAGATGTTTTTGAGACAACTCATTTCGTTCGACTGAAAGGAGATCGCATTTCTAATCTGTGGCTTGCTTGTGCAAAATATTACTCGGTGCATGCAGATCTACCATTTTGCTCGCCATTTTGAGTATATTATATTTTATAAGGGTCCCTGAAAACTCGCATTTTTACAAGAAACTGAAATGTACACTGTTTGTTTCCTTGTATCTTCACAACCAGGCATCAAAAATATTAATTTTTATATTCATTTGAATAAAAAAGGACTATATAATACTCAAGCGAGAGTTCAAATTAATCTGATAACTATTGTGTGAGTTATATAACCGCTTAAAGATGACCAAAAATTAGCTAATTTTCACCTATCAGGGGGGTCATTTTCAGGGGTTGGTCATTTTCAGGGGTTGGTCTGATTAATAGTTGGATGACGGTAAGCAATGATAGGAACTTCATTGAGATCGGCTGACCCCCATCTTCTCAGATTTTTTTTTGCCTGGTATTCTCAGACACACACTCTTAAGAGTACAACTCGGATTGAATGTAAGCAGGAAAATAAATTTTGCTAATACCTTGCACTCCTTTGACAAGGCTGCATAGTGTAGAGGTGTCCTCTCTCTCTTGTCTGTCGTGTTGAGCAACTGACTTCTAGAATACTGCAGTAAAACCGCCAACATTTCTTCATTTTCGTCCTCGACAGCGATGTGAAGACAAGAACGGAGGAGATTGTCTTGCGCATTGATGTTAGCACCACAATCCAAAAGAAATTTGACGGATGCAATGTTTCCGACAGCAACCGAAGAGAGAAAAGGTGTGAGGCCCTCGATATCCTTGTCTTCAATATTGGCTCCTTTTTTCAACAGAAGATCCATCGCATCGAGACGACCCATGAGAGCAGCACTACAATTAAAAGTATAAAATTGCCTTGGTTACTTTGATACCTGCCGCGTTTTAATTACTACGCATATAAAAAAAAGCAGACCACCAAACTTTTCGAAGAATGTGTTTGCTCAATTTATTCCTTTTTATAAATACGGAACGAAAATGAATCTTCTCTTTCCAAATAACCGCTGTAAAGTTTTTTAGGCTCAGTGTCGGGAAGTTGAAGTGCTTGGCGCTCGGACGTTAAGGCGTAGGCCTACAGATAGCTCGGAGTCCTATAATTGGTTTATGCAAACCTGTTGGATTTTCAAACTAACCAAAAGTAGGGAAATCTTTCAAACTTCTTTTAACCAGCATCTAGTTTCTAGCTTCTGCGCTTGTAGAATTATATGATATATAAGAGACTTTTAAGTCTCTTATACATTATATTTAGAACCTGTTTTACTCAAAATTCAAATGCAAACCTGTGCAAAGGAGTCTTGTTACTTGGGTTTCGGGCACTGAGTTTTGCCCCTCTTGATATCAACGCCTCCATTATTTGTCTCTGACCAATAAATGCCGCCTCATGCAAAACTGTCTGCAATCCAGTCTTGGGTTCGTTTATTTGCGCCCCATTTCTGAGCAGATACTCAACCACTTGTAAGCTCCCTCCTCTTACCGCACTGTGGAGCACTGGCAGATGATTCGCATCGCCTTCTAGAAGCTCCCTGAGGTTTATTCCTTGGGATTGTGCTAGACGGGAAGAAAAAAAGTCAAACGAGCTAAAATCCTTCCACTTACAGGAAAAAATATAGGCTGGGTTGGACATAAACCTAGCAAGTAACGTGCATTATGCAGACAAGACCGAATATAATATGTCAATGCACTAACTCGTTGCTTTTATACAAGCTGGGGGAATAACTAGCGCTGAAACTTGGCAAACGGGCAGCGCGTGCGTTATTTTACCACTGACAACTACTGTATAATATGGTCAATAACAAAAAATAGGGGAACAAGTTTCAGAAGAAAAATATAGTTTTATTAAGTAATTCGAAACTTGTCTGCTAAAGGGATGCGTCTAAAAAACAAAAAAGCAATCGTCTATGCAGACTTCTCGCCTGTATCCAAATGATATGACAAAAGCTGCAGGCATAATTTTTAAACGCTTAGATACAGATTGAATGTACGTTTGACTAGAATATTAAATTTCAAAAGTCTTACCAAACACAATTGGGTTTTTAGCAAAAACAATGCTGATTTTATTTGGAAGGCAAAAAAATGTTACCCTTGTATCAACCATAAATGTAATACCAACCATAAATGTAATACTAACCATAAATGTAATAACAAATCAACCATAAATGT
>JAOBAT010017235.1:0-32097 GCA_026413305.1 Hydrozoanthus tunicans | reverse complement strand
GTCAGAACAAAATCAATACTTCTTCAAGATTTAATTAATTTATGTAGAAAATACACCATTTTTACTAAATTTTATGAATTTATGCTCAGAAAAGTGCTAAAATGTGCTTATTATGCCGTGGCAGTGCTCGTTTGAAAAATTATGCCCTTTTCCTCCAATTATGCCAAAAATTATGCTAGCACAATCCGCCAAGGCCTAGTAAGAATGCTAGTGGCCGCGACGAAAACTTGGCGCATCAAGAAACGATGATGACTGTGATAATGATAATGATTACAATAAGAAGGTGAAGGTACATTTATTTTTATAAGAACGTCGGATTTCTTTCGAAAGTCTAAACGTTCTTGAATATTTTCGGATAATAATAATAATAATAATAATAATAATAATAATAATAATAATAATAATAATAAGTATCTTGACTGATTTTAATTTAATGAATACATGTACGTACCGCATGTGACCAGAACATCTGTGTAGTATTATAGTAGTATCTGGTACTGACTTTCTTGCCAGTTTGTCTCAAGAGATATAACATGCATGTGACGTAACTGATTGTTAGCGGCGAACTTTGGTCAAGAGCAAATTTTTAATAACACTGGTAATCATCATAAATGAATGTTCTTCACCTTTTCTCAGCCTCGGCATGTTCTTATTTTTGGCTTTTTTCAGCCTCACGGTTCTTATAAAAAAAGACTATATCTAATATGAGTGATGATTAAACGATTCTCTTTCGTAATTATTGTTACACTGGCACTTAGGGGGCGTCGACAAATCAAAAAAAATTTGCTTAACTTCCATTGGACGTTAAGCTGTAACCCCTCCCCTCTCCCCTCTTAACATCCACTCTATACATTTGCTGTTAAATCACTTACTTTGCATATAAACGTGGCCGCATGATGATTTAATATTTATTAATTAACATCGTTCCTGTTTTCTGTTAAATTTTTGAGATAAAGTTTTGTAACTATGTTTACCTAGGATTTTGGAGTAACTTGTAATTGCAATCTTCTATAGTCATTCCACTTTATAATTATTTTTACCACAGGCTTACCACCCCGAAGTGGCTCGGTTGTATACTGTACTCATTAGTTTCTGTTTATAATAAACTGGCGAACAAAAAATACTGCTTTTTAAAATGTAGTGATGTCAGGAGCCCATAACTATGTATGGGCTCCTGGTGATGTCAATTTAGTTGTTTTTTTAGGAAAATGAAGGGGGAGCGATACGGAGAAAGAAAAAACGGGGAAAAGAGATCTCTCCTCTCTTTCCTCTTCTCTTTTTTTTTTCTTTGTCTGTATCGTTCCCCCTTTACTTTCCTAAAAAAAGCCCTCTAAGACAACACTACATTTTTAAAAATGATAGTTTTTATTCGTCAGTTTACTAGTATCAGAAACAAATAATTTCAAGCCTGTGTTTTTTCAACGAAATCAGTAAACTGCCTGAAATTCACGGTACACAATATTGAAAAGAATATATTTTCAAAGTCGTGTTTTTATGATGGAGGGCTGAATTAATTGGAATCGCAACTAAAACAAAATTGTTAAAAGCACTAAGAAGAGCTCCTCTGAGCTGTTTAGATGTTAGACTAGATGTTCCATGGAAAAAATCAGCAAAAATACGTTGGAGTCTGGGTTCAGGTCCAGTTATCCGGCCGCGCAGCGCCAAAAGCCTGGGAACTAGTGGACTGAAAAACATCCAAGCAAGGTTCATTCATTTGTGCTTTTTTGCCAACCCAAATCATCGAGTACCTAGAAGTAATGACTCATTTCAAACCTTGCCTGCCTAAGAAATGTTATGGCCTTTTTCATTTTGAAAACCGGGAAAAAGTCCCATGTAATGAGAAAAAATGGCGGATCACTTGTACGGAGGGCGGGAAAGTTGTACCTAGGAGATGTAATGCTGGGGAAAGAATGATCAATGTGTTTGCACAAAGTCGTCACAGAGTTAATGGAAATCTTCATCTTGTCATAGGCTGGTTTGAAGAGTATATACACAGTATGTTAATCGGTGCAATATATGCAAACGATTCAGATTTTTCAGAAATCGTCGAATTTTCCGAACCGATATATATATAATATTTAAATTTATAGCCCTCGACTTTGATGGCTTTGCAGTTTTGAAGGTAAGTTAAAGTTTTGATAAAAGTTGATAGATTCGAACACCAAACAAAACAAAGGTCAATCTTTGTAAAACGTTTTGGCTCTTGAAATTTAAATGGTGACGTTAGATCAGTCGTAAGATTGAATGTGCGTTCAACATTTCATGTGTCTGTTGACAGTGTAATGTCTCTGAGAATTTTTAGTCTAATCCGAAATCTAGATCTTCATTTTGAATTTAACTTTGCTATAGAAAAGAAACAAAAACTCAAGCAAAATCAATTGCTCATTTTGATTTTACCTTAATAGTTAAACACTATTTCCCTTAATAATAAATTGTTTACAGAAGAAGAGTGTAGTACAGTTACTATATTTCATGTCATGACTGATAGCATCTAGGTAACATTTTAAAATAATTTATCCGAATCAAAGGAGTAGATATTAAAATTCTGTTGAAATATTAAGGTAATTCAACAGTATGGAATATGTATTGGACTAGAAAAGGCATTTGAATTTTGCTTATAATGTCTTTTAATTATTGAATTGCTAAGTTTCAAATGGTATTAACTGTAACACAAGTGAAAGAAAAAGGAACTTGAATTGTTACTAACTCTGTGGATGGGGGAGGGGGGGGGGGTAGCATCTTTGAAGTCCATTTAACCTTGATACAATGTAAAATCAATGGTTTTAAAAGGCCAAATAGTTAGTACTTTGTAAAAGTGCAGCCTATGACTTACATATACACTTCAAAATGATTTTAAAATTTTTTTATCTAGTAAAGTATTACAGACATATGAGTTACTCTAGCCTCCTCTGTAGTCATCTCCTTTGACATTTCCAAAACTAAAAAACAAGGCATTCACTGGTAGGAGGAAAGAGAGAGTCTGGGGAGAGAAAAAATTGATGGAGGGGAAGGGAGAGGGAGTGAAAAGAGAGAGAAAAAAGTTCCCTCGCCTCAGCACTCGCGCCTCGCTTCTCTTGGGCACTCGACTGCTCGTTTGTTTTGGTCCTGGAAATGCCAAAGGAGATGACTGCAATGGAGGCTAGAACTTCTCATACACAATTTCATTGTTGGTTTGAACTAGGTTGAGTACGTAATGGAAGGTTACTTTGAAGGTGTGATCAGCCAATGAAGTTGTGTTACGTGTATACTATATTACTCAAATGGAGGCTGTAGTTAACAATAAAAACAGAGGTAAATGCTTGGAAAATGGTGACACCACACTTGAACTTGGAGCAGTAACTCACAAAGCCAGAAAGCTCCCAGACACCCCAATTGCAAACGAAGATAATGCCCATGTTGCTAAGCGGCCAGATCAACTCCCCCAAGAAGTGCAAGAGCAGTTTTTTAAGAGGAAGAAAGCTTCACACAAGAGGTCAAGATCTTTAGTGGGCTTACAAGTTGAGGATGGTGACAAACAAGAGCTTGATAAATCAGAAAGAAATCAAACACCTGGAGCAGTGAGTGCAAGCATAAAAGGATCTTCCTCCCAAAACTCATCTTCGCAGCTTATTATTAAACAACCAGAAAAACAAAAAATAGCACGTTCTCTGCCTGCATCACCAGGTAAAGAGGAATTGTTTTTTTAATTATTTTTTAGATTATTTGTTGCAAGAACAAGGCTGACATGTAAATTAATCCCAAGCTAATAAAAGTGGCCTTACTATCTGAAAAGTATACAGTCATATATAAATTATGTGTAATTTCTTACAAAAAGATACAAACTGCCAGTTGTTGTCATACGTTTTAAAAATGTGCTTAAGCTAGCAACAATGTATAGGTAGAAAGAATTTCCCCTTACGTATTATGTTGTGGTTCAAATTTTTCATTGGGTTGAATTTTATTTTCCTTTGTTTCAATTTCATACATTACCATACGAAAAAAAAGAAAATTTAAATTTAAACCAAGGATAAAATTGAACCAACACATATACCTTTTTAATAAGAGAGATTGATTGTTAGCAGCTGCACATGGATAGCTGTTTCAGCATAATTAGACCAAACAAATTGAACATCAGTTGTTGATTGTAGAAGGAGTGAAATCACTTTGCATTCCAGTTTCAATGATTTAATAATAAATATTAATTTATTATCAATAAATATTGTTAATTTATATCTTGAATTAAAATAAGGTTAATTTTATTAGTCACTGGAAGAAAAGGCACAGCAGATGTGTTTGAAGCAAGTTTAGCTGCATCTGATGCAAGCAAGGAAAACCTGGTGAAGGAACTACAGTGGCACTACCGACAGTATGTCAAAGTATCAAAGAGGAAGAAAAACTCAACAAGAGAGGTATGTATATCGACCATCCAGCTGGTTAGCTTGTCATTTATTACAGCTGTAAATCTTCTCTGGATTCTTTCAAACCGCGATGTAAAATTAATCATGGTGAATTCTTCAACTAGAGCCTATATATACTTTTCACCAAACAAGTTTAGGAGAATTTCATTTTTTATCTTCACTAGTTTACTTATTTTGATCAATTCCCATTTTCTCACTACCAAAGGCTCTAATTTGTATGTATTATTAAGGGAGAAGTAAGATGTTGGTAACTGACTAGGATGGATCGACTGAAAGATTAAACTCCACTAATTATATTTGATTATTCTTATATTATATACAACGTGTAGTGTGTGTATATGTGGTACATAGTCTGTCATTTCTATCTCATTTTGTGTAAACTTTTTCTAGTATTTCAGTTAACAGATGTAAAAGAATGTCTTTTAGCAATATTTAAACTTTAAGTTTGATTATAAAAAAGAAATAAAGTTTCCTACAAGTTTTTTATTATCTTAAAAACTTATGTTTGTAGGTCTGTAGAAGAATAGAAGTAAAAATTTTGTCCCTAATTAATCAATAACAAAACCCAACTATTTTGTTTGTATATGTATGTACTTAATTAAAGTTGTTGAACTGATAAATGAATTAATATGCTTTTTTCACATCTAAATTCCAGCCCAGTGTTGTTGATACCAACTCGTCCATCATAAGAACAAATCGATGTGACAGGTGTAACAAATCAGTCATGGTTCTAGAGAGAGTTGCTGTTGAAAACCATGTGTTCCATCGTAGCTGCTTCCTCTGTGCCATCTGCAACACATGGCTCAATCACTTCAACTATTGCTTTGTTCCTGACCACGAGAAGTTTTATTGCATACAACATTATCAGGATATTGAGAATGCAAGTCATGGGTTACAAGAAAATGAGATAAGGCATGCCCTGGGAATAGGACCTGGTGTACAGCAACAGTTCAAGTTTGTACCAGGTATAAGTTCTATAGGTCACTATGCACTGTACACAAGTTCCTGCAGATTTTGGTTGGTTTTTTTTCAACTTGCAAAATGTTTTAGAATATGAATTGTTGCAATAACTGCACTCCAGTCCTATAGGTGTAGTGAATGGTAATACTGTCAGACATGCTGAGATGGCCTTTTTAAAATCCAAGACTTGAATAGAAATGAATAATCTGAGATCGAGACTTTGTGATACGAAAAAATCAGAGACCAAGGACTCCAGATAAATTCAAGCAAAGTTTCTGAGATCTCTAAAAACTCTACTGGAATGTCCAGAATGAAGCCATTTTGTGAGAAAATCTGGACAGTTTTAATCCAAGATTTTATTTGAAATACCAGTAGTAATAATAATAAAATAATGATGATAAAAATAATAATAGCAGTTGGCCCCTGTTAACTAGATATTATCTACCATTGTTTTGAATTCCAGATGTTAGGGCTGATAGCATTGTGGACAAGAAACAGGGAGGAAAGCATCCTAATCCAACTGAGATCATGAAGCAGAAAATTGTGCTGTTGAACAAAAGAATCAAACAACTGGTAAAGAAAGAGAAGAAACTAAAGGATAATTTGAATAGATTTAAAGGTACATTTTCTATCCATAACTTCCATTGATAAACTAATATATAGTTTCCATATTTACTTATTTGGGCACCACGGCGCTCATTAAATTTTTAGATCTTCAGCTGCGGCACTCATTTGGTGGTGGCGCTATAACATTTGGGACACTCTTTAAGAAAATCTTTTATTTGTGAACTATAACTGACAAGAACTTTTAACAACAAAATACCAAAACTCTTCAGACAGAGTTAGATAAAACAGCCTTTTAAGTCAACTCACTTTGAACTAAAAGGCCATGTAATATAAGAAAATAAATTCCAGAGGTTTGTTTAAGATTTGTGGTTGATTTTTATTAGTGTCATTGAAAGCTTTGATTAAGCTCTGCACTTGAAAATAACTAGACAAGTGCAGCACTCATTTAGATAAATTCGGCATAATTTATTTAAATATATTTGTTTTTAATATATAGATTGGTGATTATTAAAACAAGCTGATTCACAGCCTATTCAAATTGCAGGATCTGATGATGAAAAGAAGAAAATTTGGTTGCAGTGGTTTGAGGTTGTGGAAGAGAGATACAGCTCATTTAGGAGGCAAGAGGAGCTGAGTTTCAAGTGAGTTGTGTACATATCTTATTTTAAAAAATTTTCGTCATTTCATCAGTACTTGACCAATTACCAACAAATGAAAAAACACTCACTTTACTCTTATCACACAGGCCTATCATTGAGAGGCAGGTGATCACCTGATTTAATTTATTGATCGTATTAACTATTATTGTCTGTAAAAAAATTGGGTCGATTGAATGCTCTAGTGCAAAAACGACATAATTAACTATTGATGAAGTTGTCATTTCTCCCTACATTATCCTTATTATCTCTCGAGAATCAAAATTTCATACGAAGTCACTTACATCGTTTTTGCACTAGACCTTTCAATTTCAAAATCCTTTGGACTTAGTGATGCATTACATGTTGACGTGGCCTTGTTGAAGATAAATTTCACTCAAGATTGTGTCACCATGTAATATCCAGGGTTTGTAGGGCCCTGGAAATCATGGAGACCCTAGGAAAAGCCTTGGAAGTTTTGATTAAGCCCCAGAAATTTTGTCGAAAAAATATTATAATAGTAAATGATTTGCCAAATTATACATTATTTTGTTTTCATTTTAGATATAATAAACAATTAAGATAATTTCCTTATTGTACATATTAATCATAAATTATTAATTAATATATAATTTAATATCCAATGCTCTATATATATATACACAATTAAATTTATTTTCATTGTAAATAATGCAATAACTTTGCAGACTCAGGGAAGTGGAGTTATCACAAAATTATTCTAAACTTGAGAGGGAGCTGCGTTTAATCACAGAAAAAGAAGGTATCTTAATCAATTGTGATCTTCCAGGAAAAAGGAACATAAAGGACTTTCTGTTTTCACATGGAAACCTGTGAGTGCAGGTTGTTAGGAGTTCGTTAGAAAAACAGAACCACTCATTCGAACGACTTGATCTTTCATTTGTCATGACCTGTGCACTCGTTAGTAAACCATTAGATATATAGTCATAAGGAAACAGAAAGTTGTTTTAAAATGTCCCTTTTCCTGTGTAAGGTCACAATTAATATTAGTTTTTGCTTCAACAACATCATTCTATCTAGCACTTTTAATTCTTTCTTGGAAAGAGATATATTTAAAAGCAAAACAAGTACAAACATTGTTGAACATTAAGAGTCCTGTGTAAAATTAATGAACTTAAATAATTATTCTAAGTAACAGATCTAGATTCAATGTGAATGATTTAATTGCCACAAGTCTTTTGCTTTCCATTATAGTTAAATAACCTTGTTATGTATAATATATTATAAAATAACCCAATTAGTACGCGCGCTGTGATTGGTCGAGAGCGCAGAAAAAAGTATTCTGTAAGAGAGCACATGGAATGGTTTTGAAAGAGTCATATATGCATACAATACTGACAATCCGCCACCATTTTTATTGCTTGCAAATAACCAGTTTTTTTTATCGTAGAAAACATGTTAGCCAATGAAAACATACAAAATTATAATTCAAAATCTGATACCAATAAAAACGAGCCTATTTAGGTATTAAAATTGGAAACCAAAAACAATAAGATGCGGTTTGCTTCAGTCGACAAGTCAGAGCTAGCTCAATGAACTCCCTGACAAAAAAACATGAAGTACTCAATGAAATGGTTTCTTTTGTTGAGAGTAATAAAACTCTCCAAACTATCATGTTCTAAAATTATTTAGACACGTCAAAAGCAAAGAATGTTTGAAGAGTAACATTTATTAGTCCAAAACCAACTTTTAGATGCAAAATGCGAAAAACAATGCAATTCAAGCTACAAGGTACCGAACTAAATCTTAAATTTGTTAAGCTTATATATCTATTCAACTTCTCTACTTTTAATATGAAGAGTGGAGAAAAGAACGAGGAAATTTCCACAAAAGAACTGTTAAAAAAACATCTATTACCACTTTTAGTCAGCTGAGTGTGCACAAAGCTTGATTTCAATGGCTCTTTGAATAGTCTCTCCAACCAGATTCATTCATCAAGCAGCCGTGACACTGTCCCAACCCAGATCCAGGGCACATGAAGTTTTATTGTTACAGATTTTGTAAAGCTTGACGGCATGTTTTAGGGGTGAACTATCCAAAACGTCCAAATGAGCTAGTTTTTTCCATATCCAAACACACAAGGTCATTTCAAAGTTGTTTCAAGTGACGATTTCACTTGTAGTTTTTTCCATTCGTAACTTAAAAGCTTGTAAGAAAGCATTGCCTAAGCTACTGCAAATACGATTGTTTTGTAATTTCTCTAGGAACTGAGGTGACTGTTTGTTTGTTATTTTATAAAAGCAATAAAACGCATTTTCCGTGCTGTGTAATTTTTTATTGCACTCGGGAGGAATGTTGGTTGAATAGATAAAAAACTTGAAAGTCACTCGCCGCGGACGGCTCATGACTTTCAAATTTTTTATCAATTCTCCCAACATCCCCCCATCGTGCAATAAAAAACGTTTTATTGCTTAAGTATAATTAATTAACAATTATTCCAAGAGCGCACGTTGGATATGAGATGGTAAATAGTCAAAGAGGCGCGTAGCGCCAAGTTAGCTATAAATCATCTCATATTCAACAAGCACGAATGGAATAACTGTTTTATTAAATTTAATTAGTTTTCTAAACTCTTCCATACTTAAAAATATAAATTTGGTGAACTCCAAATATTAGCTGATAACCGAGATTGAATGAACCAATCAGAACACGCAAATCGCAATATTCGAGATTGAAAATTTAATAATTTATGATAGAGATAATTAAATGCAAAGTTATATGTATACCATACAGTTTGCATTGTTTTGTAATATCAGAGAGCTGCAAGACTGATGAAGACAGGGTAAAGGAAAATAAATTGCTACAAGAAATGCTTGAAGTAGTTGAGAAGAGGGAAAAGTTGGTTTTAGAGACTGAAGCTGCAAACCAAAGGTAAGCTAAGCTAGCTTAATCCTTTTCTCATGGCTCATAGGGCCGGCACTTAAATCTCTGGTTTCTGTAGTGTTAAGCGGATGAGAGTCTTTCACTCCCCCTGGACAGGACAATAATCTATTGCAGGTTAGCCCCCAGCAGAACTGGTACTCATGCATTTATACAGCTGAGTCAACTGGAGCAAATTAAAGTCACTGAGGTTAAGTGTCTTAGTAAGAAAACAACTCTGAAAAACATTTGGACAAGTACTCAAGATTTGAGTAAGACAAATCCACAAGAAATATAACACTAGTATATTAAACCGAAATATTACTAGTGTTATATTTCTTGTGGATTTGTCTTACTCAAATCTTGAGTACTTGTCCAAATGTTTTTCGGAGTTGTTTTCTTACTATACTTCTTACATTTGTCGGCTGGAAATGGTTAAGTGTCTTGCAAGCAGTCCAATAGTTTGGTGTTTTTCAACCCTAAGAAATACCAGGTTCTTGCATTGGTTTAACACAAGTTTTCTTTTTAGACCCCTAAAAATCTGGTAATCTTTACCCCAAAAATATGATGGCCATACCTAGCTACCACCTCAAGATAGGGAGTACCCCCCCCTGCCCTCCGGTATAGGGCACACCTTGGATCTAATCATCTCATGATCATGATCATGCACCTGAATTAAATCTGGAGGCAAACTCCATGTTGCAGTGTGTTTACAGGACTCAAGGATACAAGGAAGAAAGCTTGTTGCTCGGGAGAGAATATTTAATTTTTCAAATTTATCCAGGTTGTACAACCACCCAAACACTGAATTTCAAAACATTTTAGGATCCAAGATTCTCAAGAAAAATCAAGATACTGAAAAATTTGGTGGCCCAGCCATGACCACTTTTATTGATTCACTTTCACTAATAATTGAGGATTTTGTTTGCATAAATTTAGATTTAAAAGTGTCTTTTTACCATAGACAGAACAATCAAGGTGTATTATATACTATTATATAGTATAAATACACAGCAAAATGACAACACAGAAGCATGCAAAATCACAGGAATCATTGTACAAGAAAACATGACATATTTACAAGCTTGTACCTCTTATGGTTTGACTCACTTGATCTGCAACTGCATGCATGTTAATTAAACAAATCTGTTTTAGAATAATGAATTATATTGAATAAGTGTAGATATAGTGTACTCATTATAGTTTTACCTTTTATAGACATGTCCAAGAAGACAAAGAGCTTAAACACAAGAAAGATGAAGTTGGTTAGTATATAATAACTAATATAGAAGTTTTGCAGTTTGGTGTTGTATAAAATAAAGGAAATAATTGCTTCTCAAGTTTGAGTGATCAGAAAAAATTCCGATTTCCATTAAGCCCGGCGCACACGAGAGGAAACAGCTGAGCAAAAAGTCTCGCGAGGCCATTAGCTCAGTTGTTTCCTCCCGTGCATGCGTAAATTTTGTTGAGGCAAAAATTATCAAACATGACAGATATTTGTCTCACGACCTCGCGAGGCAAAAATCTCACCAAAATTTACGTGCACACGGGAGGAAACCGCTGAGCTAACGGCCTCGCGAGACTTTTTGCTCAGCCGTTTCCTCTCGTGTGCGCCGGTCTTTACATCTCGTGAACCATGCACTTCTTATCTCTCGTAACAAATTGTTCTCATGTACACTTGCCGTTAGAAGCGTGCTTATTTTTGTATTAGCGCAACACTCGCCTAGAATATTTTTACTATCGAAATCATGCACTCGTGACCACTCGTAATGATTTCACTAACAGAACGTGCACACTCGTTCTGAATCGCGTACTTCTGACCAATCGTAGCAAGAATGTATTCACTATCAGAACCCGTACACTGGTTCTGAATCGCGTCCTCCTGAGTACAAACAAATAGTGTACAGCTGACGATAGAAGCGTGTTTATCTGCAAACGCCTTGCATTAGTATAATTCTCGCGTATCGATCACCGCGGGAAAACTTAAATTTAACCTAAACAAGCCTCTTTTTGAGCACTTAACTTTGATTAGTATTCTGGCCGATATATTAGTGCTTACGATACGCATGCGCGTCTCTTCCTATGAGAGCGTCTCTTCCTATGAGAGCGTCTCTTCCACACTACTCCACACGAAATACTCGAAAGGTACAAGTTTAATATTTACATATTGAATGGAGGCTTAGCTTTTAAAATGATTGCCTCTTCTGCTTTTGACACTACTCAGAATCGAAATATACCCCACAAGTAAGCCAAATAAGGGCGTTAAAAGTTTAAAATGTTAAAAAAATAAAATCAGTATGACAAGGATAGAGTAAAAACAGGTATTAGCTTCCATTGTTTTTAAACACCAAATATTTATCTTAGCTTATTTTAAATCTTGAATAGAAATTCTACTGGAAAAAGACTTCTCGTCAGTTTTGGCTAAAAATTAATTCTGTGTTACGGTTTCAAAAAGTCACACAGGTGCATGAACAGTGTCGAATTCATCTATATCGCTATCGTATACTTCTTCAACTTCGTTATCAAGTTCCTCCAATTCAGCCTCAGTGAAAAACCTTTCAAGAAACTTCCTCAACGGAATCAGGCACAAGACAAAAAACGGGAACCCAGGAGCGGCGGCGGTTAGTTTGATGACACACAGAATCCCTACACAGACTAGCTGGATGATGGTGAATAAATGCATCTTGCCCGTCTTGACATTTCTGACGTAGCTTTCATCGGGGTGATGACTCTGTGGAACAATCAACAGTTTCACCCGGTCAAGGAACTGGATATGAGATAGAGACATCACACCAAGGTAGAGGAACACCCCGAATAGAACTGCAATGGGGATGAGTCTCAACACAGGCGATAAAAACACACTAAAACCAATCAAAACGTGGATTATAATGTTGGTAACACGTTGCTCTTTAACTTCTACCAGCCTGGCGTGTTCTCCTGGGGCGTGGTCGGTACTAAGCAGCATGAGGGAGTGAAGATGGGATACTGTGTGTACGGGTGTGGCGCACATCCACGGGAGACCCAAGATAGAGCATAGTCCCACAAGAAGACCAACCACAAAGAGGTCCAAATTGTGACCTGGCCATTTCTTGAGCTTGTTGTCTTTCTTGTCTAAGATGATCCCGGAGAACTCCACCTCCATAAAGATTAGGATGCTCACCAGGCTTGCAGGGATGATGGCAGCGAAAATCCAGCCGGCGGACATTGACTTTTTGTCGCCCATCGGGTTGATCACCCACCCTCTTTTGTCCGGGGACGTCACCTGTCAATCAATCAAAGTCGTCGTTTTCATCGTTAACACCAACATGATTAACATCATCTTGACTAAATCATTCTAATTCTACCGTCATCATCAATGTTTTGCCATATTTTTGTTATAACTACAGCTATATTATTCCAACACCATGACCATCACTCATTATCGGTAGTACTGTCATTATTGTTAACACTATCATTAACACCATCATTTTCATCAACTACCATTATCTATCATTATCATCATCATTTTTTCATTTATCATTATCATTTTTGTTATTTCATTACAAATATGTTAACATATTTTAGGAAGCACGCGACTAAGTTCGCCAAACATGTTTCGACACTACTCGCGTCTTCTCCAGTGGTTGAAGAAATGAGTGTCACAAGATCAGCCATTTCTGCCATCACTAAAGAAGACACTAGCAATAAAATTGTTTCTGTTTTGCTGCTTTCAAAACCTTTTTTTAACATTTTTATTGTTGTTATCACCATTTATATTTAATTCGATTTTGTTAACGGGGAAAGCAAATGCCAAACATTTAATTTACTAAAGAAAAATTAGTAAGAATAGTACTGAAACCCCTCAATAAAGCTTTCTCCTCCTCTTCCACAGAGTTTTTTAGGTTCCAGTCCAATATTGCTTAAGTTGAGTAAATGCTTGCGAAGATCGTTTCATTAATTAACTTATTTTAACTCGAGGTTCTTCTTACCCCAAATCCACCAGGAACAGAAAGCTTTTGGGTGTAGACTCCATCGGCCCACAGATCGATCAGCACCATGGCTAGAATGGATAACAAGACTCCAAAATCACAGAATATTCGCCTTACGTTGTGGCCAAAGTAATGACTATGACGTAACTTCCGGAAGTTGTAGGAAAGGAAGAAGGTGCCTAACATCAGTATAGCGCTAAGGAGAGCGGTGTTGGGTAGAGGTTGTGGGCTCCCTGTGCTGGAATCCAGGATTTGGTTTTCACTACTAGTGTTACTGGTGCACATGTCAAGCTCATGGTCTAACGGGTGCGTTCTGAATACATTGTCCAGGTAGTAAAAACTGTCTACGATGAAGATAATTGAGATGAGGCAGGCGAAGATTTCTTCGGTGAAACGTGTGAAGTTACGAATCAATATACAACCTTCAGACGCGACGATACAAAAGCATATCAGCATTACCCAGATTCCGACCCAGGCTCTCCAAGGCAAGTATTCTACCCCAAAACTCTCACACAGCTGGAACGTGTTTTTCTCAAAGACCAAGATTGGACCCGTTGCGCCAATGATGATAAGCGGCTGGCCGGCGAACAACGCAAACAGCACCCCCGATAGCGCTGTAGACACGATCATCTCAGACACACCCATCCACGCGTCAGTGTTCTCACTTAGAAGTCCCCCAAACGCTATGCAAGGTGCGAGGCAGGCAAAATACACGAGAATGACCGCTAAAACACTCTGAAGATTCAAAGCATCCTTAAAGTCACTCACGTATGCAGGAAAACGGTTTTTTACATCGCGAACTAGACCACCACAAAACCGCCTAGTGCGTTCGAGAGGATCTTGATATGTCTCTTTTATTTCGCTGATAGATGGTTGTTCACCTTTGATTTGATCCTCGATCACCTGATGTCGTTTTTGAGAAATTTCCTTGCACTGGCTGGTCAGAATGGGGACTGTGTTGTTGAAGATCGTTCGGTCCCAGTCCCCCGGCGGAATCATTAAGGTATCGTTCATAAAATGGTCTAACGACGCCAGAAGATCTTCTCGAGTCTGTGGATGACAAATTTAATTCACGGACCGTCAGTTATCCAACAAGCAGATGTATGCTAAGCCTCGTACTTGTAATACGGTACATCACACTTTAAAAAATACTTACTACCGATAGAAAAATTTTTACTGGGAAATCTTGACGTACGGACCGAGTGTAAGGGAAGAAGTCAAAACAATGGCAATTTTGTCGAGGGAGGTGGTGGGTGGCGGCACATACCCCCTACCCCACCCCTCCCCACTTTTTTCAGAGCTCAATTTCTCAAAACCTGAATTAGGGGTATTGGTTTTATTGTATTATGAACTCCTCTCTCCACAAAGAAGGCGTTGGTGCAAGCACTTTATCGATATCTCTTTTATTGAATATGATATTTGCTCCTGAAATTCAGCATTTTTGAAAAAAGGTGGTTGGTGGCGGCACATAAAACCCCACCCCTTAAATTGGGTTCCTAGGAAGTACCGTTGTTTCGACCTTTTCTCTAACGAGATTCATATCACAAGACCGAAGTCAGAGATTTCCCAGTAAAAATGTAAAAGCGAGTGAGGTAAAAAACTTATTGTTATCTGCTGACGTCATTGTTTACATTCTGCTTCGTTAGCCTACAACTTAAGTCGTAGAAAGAACAGATATAAACAGCAACTGACTTTAAATTTTGAAAATGCTTATCAAAATGAATGAGTGACCAAGTTTTCGGTTCTTTAAGTGAAGTTTCAAAGACGAAATCACTACTTAAAAATGCAAAACAGCTGGAGGCAAGAACGATAAAGAGCCATATATTCTTTGTAAAATTTCCAGTGACCGAACTTTTGGTTCTATAAGTGAAGTTTCAAAGAAGAAACCACTCTTTAAAAATGCAAAACAGCCGCAGAAGAAAAGAACGAAAATGAGCCATACATTTTTTGTAAAATTTCCAGTTTTTAAAACCACATCATGGAAAGATCACTTAGCATATCAGTCTCGTATTTTCAAAAAAGTTTGTTTTGCCGAGTAGCTAAGTTAGAAAAAGAGTGAGTGTGCTAATAGGGCAAAAACTGTGAACAAAATCTTGCCTATGTGGTGTTTTCGAGTTAAGCGAGAAATTTCAAAAGGCCAGCTATAACAGCGCTATAATAGCTGAAACTTCTAGTTGTTGTTGTTGTTGTTTTCCTCAAAAACTTTTTTTTTGTCTAGAAAAGCTGTAAAGAAATATAAAAATACTCATACAAACAACATACTAAGCTAACGTATATATGTAACTGTGTATGTAACAGAATGTAATAGAAACGTGTGTTTGTTAACAGGAAATAAAAAAATTTTGTAAAAAAATTAAAAAAAAAAAAAACTATAATAGCGCGGTATAAAGAAATTTGAACACCGCTGGTGTTACAAACTGATATAATCTTGCCCCCAGCCAATCAGACTGCAGAGTTCTCTCTGGCTATATAACAATTCACACTTGATTTAATAGTGGTTGACGAACAAAAGCTTATTTGTTGAAAAAAAGGAGTTTTTATTAAGTACTGGAATTAGCATTGATTCCAACGATGTATAAGATTTAATACATATGTCTGTTTTTCAATATTAATTCTAAAGCTCCATGAAGATTTTGAAATTCACAAGGTTTGTTTTTGTGTACTATTTTGCTCAACGATAATAAGTTATGTTGCTAATTTAGCACTCACCTTTGCCCTATACGCTGATTCAAGAAACACTTTATCAGACATAAGCGTTGCAAAAGCTCGACCAATCTCGTGGTAGTTCATCTTGTCATCAACCGGCCCCAAAATTATGAACATAAATCGAACTGGAATGGATACTTCTGCCAGGTTGCCAAGGTTACAGCCCTTGCCCAAACGCACGAATGCGCTGACCATAGAAGTCAGATCACCGTGGGCTCCCACCAGTACTGTTGTTGCTTCGGCGTTTTTTGGTACTTTGCTTTTTATGTCCGAACTTCCTTCTGATGTTTTGTAGTCTGTGTTGTACTCATCTCGAATATGCACAGTCGTTATTTCACTTGTGCCAACGGACTCACCCTCTGCCGGTTCTGAGTGGGACCTTAAAAGACGTTATAACAAGGTCTCAAATCCATAGTTAACCAATAATTTGCTACACGCCTTTTTTTTATAAGAACAGCTTAGTAAGAACAACGAGGATCAGATTGGCCAAAATTTAAGAACAATTCAATAACAAACTGAGGCTCGGGGCTCGATTGAGCATATTATTTTTAGCTTTACAAATAATGATTCGCATTTTTTTTCCTTTTAATCATTATCAGTTGCTTCAAATTAAACACTACCCTGAAGGTTGTTCCTTACGATCGTTGTAAACATGCATACAGCATACTGTATCTTCATAGGGAAATAGGCAAGCTTTTGTACTAAAAGATCGATGAACGCAAAATAACAAAAACCTCATTTTAATAATGCTGTTACTGTTAATTAATGCAATGTCCAGAGTAAACGTATTGCAACAACTTAGACAGTTCTGTCCGAAATCGCACAGTTAATTTCAAAGTAAAATAGACGTGCAGTAAGGTAAAATTTGAAAGCATATTCACAGCAAAAATGACGATTTTGATGGCAACATTTTTTTGTCATTTGTTACTACTACACATGTGCTTCATTCGGAGCGGTAAACGATCATATAATGTCTTCAGCGCATCTATTTCTAAACCAACCGAGTTATGATGGCAACATTTACATTTAACCCTCATTTCTTAGCTTACTAAGGATAAAAACTGACAATATCCGAGAGTCGAACATGACTCCATTATCAAGGTTAAACTTTAATGGATAGTTCGCACTTTAAATATAACGGGCGTTAGGTCAATACAAAAAACTTTTGCATAAATGCAAATTAGCTGTTAAAATGATAGTTGATACTATAGTAAGATACTTACAATTTTTATTGCTAGAATACAAAAAACGTGAGGTCAAACAAAAACTTTAGCATGAACGGAATCTGACTGCTTATGACACACACGTATCAGAAGCATCTCATGAACGAGACAGTCAAATTTCGGTTTGCACTTTTTTAGGAGCGTATTTAATGTGCTTTAAGTTCAGGTTCTATCATCTTCGGTTGGTCGACACGTGAAGACGAAACACGACCTGGACAAACTTGAACTTAAAGCACGTTTTACGATCCTAAAGAAATGTCAAAGGGACTGACTTAAGTTGCAAAAATTAAAAAGGCTTGCATCTGCGTATAAAAACTTGGAGGGTCTAAAAACTCAATTTTTATGAGAAGTGCGTTTGTTTTGATTGTTTAGTTTCACTATATTACTTCGTCTACGTTAAAGTTTTCTCGACATAATTAACATGAACATGGAAGCCATGACAAGCGCAAATTAAAGACGCGTTGATATGGGTTATTTTGCCAGACTATTCGCAAAACTTGCGATCGTTGTTAAAGCTTTTAACCTGACATTCGTGGTCATCACTCGCGCCTCTAAAAAAATCCAATCCCGGCGGAATTTGCACGTTGCCGCTTTTTTTATTATTCTAAAATTTGTAAAACTCAAAAACCAAGTCCTTTTTTCAAAAGTAGCGGCGATTTCAATTATCTGTTATGTGCATTCAAATTACCCTAGCTAACCTCGTTCTTGAGTCAAACTTTTTTCTAAAAAAGATGTGTTACCAAAAGCTAGACAGGCTAGTTTAAATAAACACAAATAAATATTAAAATAGCCGCCATTTTCGAAAATGGCCTGTAACTGTATGATACCCCTAGTTTTCTCTCTACTGACTATTCTTAGGAATTCGATTTTAGAAGCTAAGCTTGTTGAACGAAAATGAGTTCGATGTGCATAGCATTATGTTATTCCAAGACACGGTATTTTGTTCCGAAACACTAACCTTGCTTTGTCGGCCTCTGTTGGTGGCTCGTGGTAGATTTTCACCGTCGACGTTCTACGAGTGAACGCTTTAGAAAACTTGGTTTTACGTTTCTTTTGATGCATATGGCGATGTCTTGTGAGAAGTGCGGCTATAACTAAATCTTTTTCCTCCCGATTTAAAGTTTTGGACTGAATCATGTCATCAACAATCGCCTCACAAATGGTAGGAATTGCGTTTCTCTTAAGATCCACGAGGAAAACGCCATTCTCTAAGCTCGACTTAACTTCCTGTAAACTCTTATAAGTTAAGCAAGGAATATGCGGTTTTCCCCAGCGCTCAGCATATTCATCAACATCCTCTTCGAGTTTTATCCATCGCGCCGTTTCTTTCCATTCTAATTTGTCTTCGCTAGTAATCAATTCTTCAAGTTCTACAAATCCCTCGTGAAGTATGAAAGTCGAGCCTTGTAAGTTCATTTTGATTAAAGAGAAAAAACTTATGTTTCACTTCATGTCTGCTATTCCTTAAAAGGATGGTCAATTCATTACCATTGTGACGTAGTAGTATTAATAATTTATTTTTTCTTAAGCTTGTCTATTTACATGCGCGCGCGGCACTGCGCGGTTTTTGTATGCTAAGAAACAGATTTACGATCGAGTTAAGTTTTTTCTTATTTATTTTGCTTCACACTCTTTTTGCAACCAAATTTGTAACAAAATGTAACGAATAACGTATACAAATATTTCGCCACTTATACAAAAGTTTTCAACAAAAGATTTTAGTGTACAATTCAGGGCCATACGATAAAATACATCAATTATTCTCTTTTGTCGGTACGTATGGCTTAACGTAAAACAGATCAGATTCCTTACACGGAATTTCATTTCTTAGGCGTGGAAATTTTCCATTAGGAAAAAATATTTTAGACACCGTTTTACCTTTTATTGAAAAGTAAAAGTTCATTGCAACGTGCACATTTTAGTTTTAACATTGGACTTGATTTGGGTTTATACAAACAATGCCAAGTCGGTTGATGTTTAGTTTACAGATCGCCTTCAAAGCAACTTCTCGTCCTACAAAAAAATTCCTGTTTTGTACATATTAGCGATGCAGCTATTGTGAGGCACTTGGTGAGTTTTCTGTCTCGGGGTCTTCAGGGTCGGGAGGATTTGTAGCTCCATAGAACTCTGCAATGCAAAACAACACTTTTATCAATCACGATAACACGAGTTTTTTCTTTAAAGCAAAGTAAGCGTTGTTCAAAGCTTGGAATATTTCTTATACAATCGTGAGTGCAAGGTTTCGTAACGCAATCGGACATTTATAACAATAAACATTTCAAAACCAGCAATTCAAGGATAGAAGCTTACCTTCGTAGACCATGAAAAGTCTCCACAGACGGAGAACCGTCACCATGTGGAAATACTTGGCGTATGGCTGGTCAACGTACCTGTGGAGTTGCAATATCAGGAAGTTGATCTATTAGATTTATTTCGTTAAGGTATCAGACGCACCTTTTCGGCACCCTGGCCTTTTCGCGTATAGCGCGCTAGGTTTTTATCAAAGTCCCAATAAAGTATACATTTTCTGAAAGTTTATTAAATTTTCCATACAATAAAGCCGCTTAATTATCAGTTTGACTTAATATATTTCTTTTGTAGCCTCTTGTTTCGAAAATACAGTTTTTCAATTTGAAGTTCCATCTCAAAAACCAATTATCGCCTCTGCACAGTTTACACACCATTAGAAAGAACGAAGGTTGGTCTCCAAAAACGTGTAGGCGATTTGTTTGCGTTTAAGGGCGTTGTCAATTTTTTATCAAGTTACAAAGCAGTTGTAGATAAAAAATGCGGAGGAAACTAGAACTGATAAGTGTGTTTTGTTAACGCTCGTGCTATTAGGATATTCACAGAACATGTTCGCTAAGTTGTTACGAGCGCAATAATTGAGCTGTGTGAGAAAGAATTGTCCAAGTGTTTCAAGTGGTAAAAACTAAAAAGCTATAATAAAAACCTGTTAGCTTAACATTTTTATTTTTACGATCCATCTGAGCAAAATAAAGAGAAGCATGTACTCGAAGGATTTGTTGTACTGAGTTCTTGTTTAAGAGAAAACTGGAAGGCTTAGTGTCAAATTAAACACTGGGAGTAAACAATTGTTGATATAACTTCAAATGCGAGCCTTCACGCCAAGCTAAGCTTCTGTCTTGTGCGTGTATGTATGAGAGCTCCCGTAAAACCTTACTCTCAACTAATAGCTCGCAAACGTTAAACGATAATAGCATGAAGAAAAAATGACTTGATGGAGAGCAAAACTCTCCTTATATCTAGACTGCAAAGCAGTCGCTTATTGAAAAACTAAGCGCGCTTATCAAATTGGAGACTGGGAAGGGAAAATGAATCGCGCTTCTATTCTCTCTTCCCAGTCCCCCATTTGATGAACGCGCTTGGGTTTTTTTTATCTCCCGGCGATAAAAGAGATTGTTTTGCAGTCTTCTGCTTACCTAAACCCCTGGCTTGCAGAAGCTTCGCAAACAAAATAAAACGCCACTATGAAAACATCAAATACCTGAAACAAAAACAAATAAACAAACTCAGTTTACTAGACTTGAGAGTTGTTGAGTTGTTTAATTGTTTGGTTGAAATTTTTCCAGAGTTCTTGTTCTAAGCAGGAAGGAAACATTGAACTTTAATACCACACTATGTTTTGCACAGCTTGAAGAGCATATAACACGAAAACATATTCAATTTTCAAAAAGTATACTATAAAAACAAAGGTTTGCCAAATTTGAGATGCATAATACGAAAGTACCCCAAGATACGGCGTGTAGAATTTTGAATTTTTCCCGCTAAAATTGTCCCCTCCAAAAGACCAACAAGATGACGTAACAGGTCACGTGCGTCTCGCCTCAGTCCATCTATTATGGTGCCTCCAAGTAAAGAGACAAGTCGATTTTAAAACATCCGTAACTGCTAGGGTTTTCGACAGAAACTTTATTAGTTACAGATGTTTTAAAGTCGATTTTGGATTGACTGAGGCGAGACGCACGTGTTCTGTTACGTCATAATGTTGGTCTTTTGGAGAGGACAATTTTAGCGGGAAAAATTCAAAATTTTACACGCCGTATCTTGGTGTACTTTCATCGAATGTTTCTCAAACTTGGCAAACCTTTGTTTTTTATAGTATACTTTTTGAAAATTGAAAAACTGATCTCGTGTAATATGCTCTTCAAGGGAATCCTCCATTGTACAACATAATTGGTCTGAAATATAACTTTTATTAAATCTTTTTCCATATCAGCAGCACAAACTTGATGATTCTGTGCATGTAACTAACGCTATGCAGTTTGTTTCGATCACTTTTGCGGTTTGATTCTTCTGCGCGCCGCCATTTTGAATTGCGACGTGCTTTGGTTATTTTAAACGAAAATTCTAAGTTTATACCTTCGGCTGGTAAAGTTGAATGATGATATTTAAAGATAAAAATTACTTACCTCCATTTTCATCTGAAGTAAAGCTTTCCACAAAGCAATAATTTTCGCTAAAACCTGAAGAATAAGAAAATTGTAAGTAAAGGCAACTCAAAAAATCTCAGCAGAATGTTTAGAAGTACAAACTTAAGTTACTGAACATGGATCAAAAGTCAGAGCATGCGCACTCAACAGGGCCTTATTTACACAATTTAAAAGTCAGTCATGGGAAGACAAATAAGAGGGAGGGGACGGGGCGGAATTGTGGAAGCGGTCATAGGAAGGTGGATGGTATGAGCTTTCTAAATCCTGTATGTGAAAAAGTTGGGAAATTTATTTTTCCATTTAGGGCCTTTAAAATGTTTTTGCAGAGGTTTTTTGATCAATGGGGAGCAATTTAAAACAAAGATTATTTTAGATTTTCTTTGGGTATTGAAAAGGGGGACATAGGGCCGATGGAGGGAAGCTCTTCTCTGCAAGGCCTCGGCTCCATAAGGCCCTGCACGAGGTCCTGCCTCATACTAACCTCCAGTACAAACAGGAAAAGGATGATAACGCAAAGGTAGAGTAACGTTTCAATGGTTGCCGGGCTCAACTCTATATCTGTAGAAGTAAGCCAGTAAAGCTACGATTTAGTACACGACATGCATTGCGGAACTTGGTAGATCAACGATTGAAAACGAATAGCCCTTTTGCAACAAGTGCTCACATGGTGCATTTAATGATATTCTGATGGGCAAAAGAATGTCACAGACTCCACTGGGAAATGTAAAAGAAAGAAAAATCACGCTTTTCTAGTTTATTGTGCTTTGTCTTGGAGTCTGTGACATTCCTTTGCTCACCAGAATGTCATTGTTTGTATCATGTGATCTCTTGCTGCAAATGGCCTATTGTACAGAAAACAGGGTCTCTAACTTAACACACCTTTTTATTTGGAAATTATTTTGGATCAATTTGTGTGACTGACAGGCTAACCTTATTAGGAAGACGAACTAGCTGGGCGTACGAAGTGAATAATATGTTTTTTGTGTTGGCTCACATGCACTTTGACAAAAGCTTTTGTTTGACTTCTGTTTCGTGCTCGGCCATTTAGCACAAACCCAATGTTAAAATTTTAACCGACGTTCGTGTCTCCAACCTTACAGAGATTCGTTTGAGCTGTAGTTTTAGAATTGACGAGTTTCTTGGGTAGAATACCTAAACAGTGTTTTAGTTTTATAAGATCTGCAAACTATCTGCTTGAATTTGGCTTAAGGTTATTCCCTAGTTTTACATTGCGCATCCCTACTGCGCATGTTTTCTCGCTTAAGCTAACACGCGCACATCAAAAATGGCGACTTTTTTTCTATGGCTGGAGTTCACCAGAGAGGTAAATCGGCATTTTTCATAACCGGGCACGCCTACCTTCCCTTTTTCGTCTTTGTTTTGAACTAAGCAGTAACTATCTTTTTGCAAAACAAATATAGAGCGATTCTAAGTGTCGAATAAGAAATCAACCGCCGATAGTGCGACTTTTGCTAGCAATCGTGAACTTAATAGCAAGGAATTGTTGCTTATAAACAAGGTGTTGTTGTTCCAAAACGAGTGTGGGAAGTCCCAATTTTTGTTTCAAAAATTAAGTCCTATAAGATAAATAAACAATTGGCAAAGTTTGACAAAAATCTAAGTGTATGTTCTATTTCAGTCGAATGGCCTCAACCCAAGGTTTAGTTTAACCGGCTTTTGAACAACCGGGCCTTCGTCTATTCTTAATGCTACGCCTCTGTTTCAAGTTGGGTCATCCTTAGACTTTAGTACCAAATATGTTTGATGCTCGTTACCTGGTTGCAGTGTTTCAAAGTCTTGCAGAATAATAAAGATGACTATAAGAAGGTCGATGATAGTCAACATAACTAAAAGCAGGTCCGTGTACCGGTGCCATACCAACTCTAATAGTTTTCTACGCCATACACTCTCGGAGAAAGACGTTTTCCATCTCTAAAGGATTCAAGAAAATTACACAGTAAAAATAAATTTAAAAATAAGAAGAAGTGCGTTGCGATGTTGTTTAGATTAATATAACATTACAAATGAAAGGTAACATGACACATTAAGAGTAACGTGACGTTATGTGGTAACGTGACGCAATAGAGATAACGTGACGCATTAAACTGGTAACATGATGCATTAAAAGTAACGTGACGCATTAGAGATAACGTGACCCATTTAAAAACTGGTAACATGATGCATTAAAAGGAGTTAACTATAGGCGTATATTACATATAATGGCAATGTGAGATGTAAGAAAGGTAACGCAATCTAGCAAAGATCACAAATTTTGAGGTGACAAGAGTTTCAAATTAGCGTTACACCGCTGCTTTCAATCCAGCTGACCACAGTGGTTATTTAAGCAATTACAGACATAAACTGAGTATGTTACTGAAATCGAAATTACCAAAACAGTTTCTCTTCATCAACAGGATTCCTAAGAACTTTACTGTGTGCCAGTCCACAATTGGTTTAGGGTTCATTAAATCCTGTACCAAATGTAGAACAATTTAGGAGGAGCCACCCACTAAGTTAGCGCAGTAACTGAACAACGTTAGTTATAGTAAGGAAAGTAACTGAAACCGTTATTAACTGTGAATTACTCACCTCGATTCTACGCTTAGCTATTGCTTTCCATGAGGAGCCAATCTTTTTCACAAACTGAAATTAGAAAAGAAGATTAAGAAAGTGAGCAATAATTTGTCTCATTTGTGAAAAGAAAAATGGCCACACAAACTCGTTCCCAGGGCTATCCCCAACAAAAGAATATAGGAAAGCCCTGGGAACGAGGTTGTAGGCCCGAAGTGTTCCTTTTTGTTTGCTTACCACAAACCTCTGCGACAACCCTTTAAGACTGGTTATTTTAAATTGAACCTGCACTCCAAAATCCCTTTTTGATAAAATGTTTGAAAAGATCAGTTTGGGATTCCACGAACGTACTTTCCAAAACATTTTTTTTTATTAATATTGGGCAAAAGTGAGTAAAAAAACTCTTATCAATCCCATGGAGGCCGCCATAATGCACTGACATCTGACGTCACACCATCAAACCTTCAAAAGAGTTAGCTCAGTGCATATTTTGGACTGTTTTGTTGCTTGCATTTTTCGTTAAGTTTACAAGTAGAATAAGAAACGTTTCCTTTTCAAGCAACATAACAAAAAGCATTTCTTTGGTAACAAACTGCAATTTGACGTTATGATGTAACGGTTTAGATCGTGAGCCAAAAATGGCGGCTTCCTTTAGCGTTCACCTTTGCACGTTTTGTAAACTGTCTTTAACGATGCAGCGAGGAGACGCCCTAAAAATTCCCTTTTCTGGAATCCTAAGCAGATGTTCTTAAACGTATAAGAATTAATTTTGGAGTGTAGATTTGCGTTAAGATGGGAGGAAATATACTTACCCATAATAACAAAGTTATTAAACTTGTGGTTTTGTTATCAAATTGCGTTTAAGACACACCCCCCCCCCCCCTCCCCCTTTTTGGCAATTGCACAGATCATTGGCAACTTAAAGGCATTACAAATTATATGGAATAAATAAGGACAGTTGAATAACAAATGAGAAATAAAGGAGAACGAGCCTAATCCAGGCTCACTAACCTCAAAAATGAAGACAAAGAGAAACGGGAGCGAAGTATATTTGTCGACTTTGTCCAAGGCCCATCCACGTTTTTCTGCTGAAACCGCAACCAAACGAATTTGAGCCATAGATATCAGTATTTTAAAACTAACGTCACTTTTATTGACGGGTTGACAATAACATTTAGAGGAAGACGAAGAAAGACAAGTGGTGCTCAGAACAAGGGCTGCAAAATCTGTAGCTCAGCAGCAGTACACAGAATGCAATAAAGAGGTTAGAAAGTGCGTTAGACGTATGAAGAGGAGTTACATTGTAGATTTAGCTAGGTAAGCACACGAGGCAGCTCCACGAAGGAATATAAAGGAGCTCCATGACACCACCAGAAAGCTATCGAACAAATATGGCAGAGTTATGAGCCAGTGCTGGATAGAAGTAAAAGTCTGCTAAACAAGCGGGAAGACCAGTTAAGAAGATAGGTTGAGCATTTTGGAGATTTATTGAATGGACCTGCACGATGGATACACCACCAGCAGAATGCTCAATTCTGGTAAACTATGATGTGCTAACGAGGGAGGAAGTGCGAAAGGCTATCAAAAAGCTAAAGATGAAGTCTAAAGTGAAGCCCTGAAAGCAGCAATACATTCATCATCGGAGATGCAGATGAGAGTATCTGGGAGGAAGAGGAATTCGAAGTACCAGAAGAGTGGAGGGAAGGGTTTTCGGTCAAGCTACCAAAGAAAGGCAACCCTGCAAAGTGTTAGCGACAATCACAGTGGAATTATGCTTCTGTCAGTACCTGGAAAAGCTCTTAAACGGATTATGTTGGAAAGTTTGAAGGTAGCAGTGGACAGCATCTAAGGGGCCAGTCAAGCAGGCTTTAGAAAGGATAGATCTTGTTTTGACCAAATCACAACGCTGGGAATTATATAGTGGACCAGTCGCTGGAGTGGAATTTTTCCTTTTTTGTAAATAACAAGAATTTCATTGCATTAAGCTTGTTTCCAGAAGTCAGTACGCTACATACACGGCTCATAGTTGATATCACGTGAACAAAAAGATTATTACCAATCAGCAATCAAAAACCATTTCAGCCCGGTTTTCATTAAGTTTGTGAGAAAATATGGCTGCACAACTAAATTGAACACGAACTAACAACTTACAGCTTGGAACTGTTCTATTCTTAAATACATATACAACCACTTGAAAGTAGGAAGGTTATTTGCAAGACCCAAACGATTTTGTATTTCTGCAAAAACTCCTGGAGGGAAAATGCCAAAAAAAACAAAGTTTGAAAAACAAAACAAAAGCACTGGACGAGTAGACCACTACAGAGTATGGTGGCTGGGAAAGCGGCAAAGAACGAGGATTTATGGAAGAACACCAGGAGGTAGTGGATTGGTCACACGTTAAGAAAGCTTAGGAATAACACCACCAGGCAGGTGCCCGTGGAACCCGTCTGGTATGAGCTAGCTTGGAAGACCAAAGATTACGTTGAGGCGGAGTGTTGATGCGGAAATGAAGGGCATTAGTAATAACTGGGGGGAACTTGAGAAGAGGGTTCAAAATCGAAGAATCGAAAATGAAACACTTTGGACGACGGCCTGTGCTCCAGCGAGGAGCCACCATTTCCAAAAGAGTTCCATCAAGTCATTCTTATCACCATGCATAATTGAATAATGACAATAACAATCATGATGTTGAAAGATAGTTTCTTACACTAACAACAATAGCAATAGACGTAAATACTATTATCTAATTATAAATATAATTTGTCATACTACCATGTCGACAACGCAGTGACCGAGCGGATAATGTGTTCGACTCGTAATCTTAGGAGCCCCGGTCAGACCACTTTGTCGTGCCCTTGCTTTAGCTGTATCAATGAGTACCAACCTCTGCTGGCGGCTAATATGCGATGGCCCAGTGTCCAGTTAAGAGGGAGTCAAAGACTATCATCCGCTTAACACAACAGAAACCGAGGATATGCATCGGTCTGATAGGCCAAGCAAACTTAAGGAAGCATATCATTATAGTTCTAGCGCCCATAATGATGTTAAAAAATGACAAAATGACGTCGACAGCGAAAATTGTCACAAAGTAACTGCTCTAAGCGTTATGTCTTTTTCAAATCACGCGGTTGTTTAAGTAGTTCTATAGTCAATGAGCGTTTATTGTTTTACCGCTTCAAATGGTAACCTTTTTCTCTTGTACTTGGCATGTGGTCTTTGTTTGGAGTTCCATACTGTCTTTTTCAAGGATTTTCAACGATTATTGTAATACTAGCCGTGCGGTCTCTGCTCTGATCAAGGCTGTAGTGAAAGTCGGAATTGTAGTTGGGAAACCAGCTACTCTACCGATGGAAACTACAGTCAAGGCTAGAGTAGGGACTCCAGAGCTAACCCCCCAAAAAAGCCTGTTGTTACGCAGTTGTTATCAGCACTAAGTAATAGAAAAGTTGCAAATTTTAAAGTTATAGCAATTTTTACCTGGAGATTCAACTTCGTCGTTTTGACCTTGAGACCGCGATGCCTGTTGGGATTTTGATATTGCAGTGTCGATTTTCTGATCCAAGCGGGACCAGAACGATTCAACGAGGTTGTCAACATATTCTGGCGAAAGCATTTCTTGTGTTGGGGAAGAACCGGCACTACTTGGTGATGAAATGTCTCCATCGGAAAACAGCTTCCTGGGAGAAAAACAGCATGCTTTCACTAGAACTCCTTTAAAAGACTTCTTTACATGTATTTTGTCTTAGGCGAGATAAGTTTTTCTTCCTGGGTATCTGCATAGACGTCTTACCATTAACATTTAAAGCCATTCCAAAACAACTGATGCCTCAAGAAAAACTTCTTCGCAGATTCACTACAGTTGACTTATTTTTGATATTTAACCATATTACACAAAGTTATATGTATCTTAAATACAGCGCTGTCTCGATTGGAGTTGCCTGTCTTTTGGAATACTTTGGAAAAAAGAACCCATTTTATGAAATGGATTTCTTTTGTAAGTCAAGAAGTCTGTTAAAATGAAACGGTGGTGATAGACAGGTTCTGAAATACGTGTGGACAGGAATTTAATGAGATCATGAAATCAATTTGTATCGATACAACACGTTGACAATAATGAAACATTTCAAGTGCGTTCTGTCTTGTTTTACCCCTTTGGTTGACGAGCCATTGATAAATTGTCAAGAAAGAAGCTGACCACAAGAAAGTAGATGTCACTAGGGCGAACAGTTTTAAGCCTCTCTCATTGGTCAGTTCAGTTTCAATCACTGCCTTAACCACAAGAGAAAGACGTCACTTTCGCGATAACATTTGAGCCTCTCTAATTGGTCAGTTATTTCAATCACTGCCTTAACTGTCTTGTACCATCATCAATAACTTGGTATAAAACCCAGGACAAAACTCTTGGAAGTAAAACGCAGAGAATTAGAAATTTTATTAAGAGGAACAAGAGCTGCAATAC
This sequence comes from Hydrozoanthus tunicans, assembly GCA_026413305.1. Classification (NCBI taxonomy): domain Eukaryota; kingdom Metazoa; phylum Cnidaria; class Anthozoa; order Zoantharia; family Hydrozoanthidae; genus Hydrozoanthus; species Hydrozoanthus tunicans. The sequence goes on along the minus strand of JAOBAT010017235.1, from coordinate 3,259 downwards.
TGACACTTACTGTTTCCAGAAGACCTGTTCTGGGTCCTTAACTCGCCTTAAATCGTCTTAAGTCGCCCCAAATTGCACTAAGCAGCTCGCAGTCGTTTTCATCCCATTTTTCCTTAAATCGCCTTAAGTTTCCTTAAGTTGCACTTTTTCACATCATTTTTCCTAAAATCGCCTTAAGTCACCACAAGTCGCAATAAGTCGCTCTAGATCGCGGCGACTTTAGGACCTGGAATATATAGGCCTTCCAGAAGTGACTCATATGGCCTGCAGTTATCTTCGGACTTATCGGCACGGATACAAAGAATCTTCTGATTTGTCGCAGATTAAATTGGTTTACCGATACAAGAACTACCCTTCTAGAATGAAAATTAATGGCCGGGGCCAACGGTTTAACGTTCCTGTCCAAAGAAGGCGTGGTGAAAGAGGGCCCTCAACAAATCCGGGGATCGAACCCGGGGCCTCACGGTTGGGAGTCACAACAGCCGAGCGATCAGCTGTCAGGAGAAACTGGCTCTTTTTTATTCAACTGCATGAGTTATCTAGTACGAGTCAGATGAATTACGCAACACAACTCAAAGCCAAGTGCACAGTATTATAAACTAACCGCGTGGGGCGAAGTCGACCGCGTCTCGCTTGTAACAATTAGACACACCAGAAGCTGTGTCACTGATCGTTTCGACCGATAATCTATATGTTGCTAATCTAACTCATGTGCATAAACACTGGGTTGTTGGTTTTTAAGGCGGGTTGTAAACCGAGATGTTGTCATTCGAGTTTATTACAAACCTTTTTCATCAGTGTTTTTCTTGTGTTAAACAGTTCAGCTTTGTCATATTCGATTTTAGGGGTTTTAGAAATTTTGGTTAAATCTACTTATTGTATGGTGCGCTTTGTATGGTATAACTTGAGGCACGAGGAAACCTCTTGACTTAGTTACAAATCCCTATACAGTATCTTAATTTTGTCCTTATGCATGGTCCTTGCGTGGTACGCTTAGGTAAAAAATATGGAAGAAACGTAGGTCTGTAACTTGCATTGTGGACTTTGCCTGGCTATTAGTTGATACCAAGTAGAAAAATACGGTCAACGAACAGGAGAACGAACAGGAATACTTGTACGTAATACAAATCGTTTTTTACAATATAGCTATAAAACAAACACGTGAAGGTCCCCACTGTCTATAGGAGAGTTTCAGTCGTTGTTATTAAAGAGTCAACTGTTATTCGATTGGTTGTTTGAGAAAATTCAAAGGTTTCTTTGTTTAACGTCTCGATTGTGTTTGGATTTGAAAAGGTTCGTGAACATTACGCCAGCTAAAATTCGCCTATAGGACCCCTAAACTATCGATAGTCATGTTTAAACGGCAGAAATGTGCGACAAACTATCACTTCGAAATTAAAAATCTCAGAAGAAATACAGTTGACGTCACATAAAGTCAAAGGAATATATGAACGTATCGATTGATTAAATCCGGCATTTTATAAAATAACCCCTGTGAATCTCGCGCGCTGATTGGTCGCTCGAGAGCGCAAAAACGATGTTCCTTTGAAAGTGTCACACAACACTGAATCAGCTGCCACAAGTGATGCTTGCAGTTAACCAGTTTTTTATCACAGAAAACATGTTCGCTTGTGCAAAATTATATTTTAAATCTGATTAAAATGAAAATGAACCTACTAAGGTATTAAACTGGGAAACCAAAATAATAAAAGATGCGGTTTGTTGCGGTCGACAAGTCAGAGCTAGCTCAGCGAAACTTTACAACAACCGTGATAAAGAATACGAAGTAGTCGACGAATTGGTTTCTTTTGCTGAAAGTTATAAAAATTCTCCCAATTGTTATGTTCTTCCATTATTTAGACATACAAAAAGCGAGTAATGTCTATTAAATATTAGCATTTATTAGTCGAAAAACACCTAGCAAATTACTACAGACGGCTCTTGGCTTTCAAGTATTGTATCAATTCTTCCATAATCCCCTAGCGTAATAAAAAAAAGTACAAATACACGGGGAATGCGTTTTATTGCTGTGTAACATAAATGCCATTTGTGACGTCACCGTTTTCAAAATGGCGATCCTAAGGTCTGTTTAATTTGAAACCAAACAGCTCACGTTAGACATTTATGGCAAATTAACCCGACTGCAAACTTTTTTGAGCTTGCAATTATGTATGCAATTATGGATGTAATTGCAGCTTGAAGGTTGTTTTGTTCTTGATTGCTGTGACTAAAAGACAAGTGTGCGTAGTTGCTATTTTCCGAAAATACCACAAAGTCAGTAGTCAGTTTACAGTTTCTCACCTTTCGTTCTTGAAACTACGAAGAGGGGACTCGTCACGGTTTTCATGTCCCTCTGGGTACAGAGACAGAGAAAGCTTTCCATTATCTTCTTTCTTTGCTGGAGTATTCCTTGAAAAAAATAAATGCGGATTAATCGCGCAACCTTCCTATTAATAACCAGAAGACTTGATCTTTATCCCTACCTGTCATGGCTTTTTCTCTTCTCAGACATTTGGCCTTAGTTGGCAATTAGCAGTGTTACTCATTTCTACCTCTCAGTCAATACACATTAACGAGGTTTGTTTCCGGGCATAAATGGTTAATTAATTTGCTTGTCACGCTGCTCCATAAGCATGAAATTACAGAGCGAAACAATGTTAACAAGTTGTTTTTCCTTGAGATGTCGGGAATTTATGGTACCAGCTCTTCGGAGGAAAAACATACTGGCTACTTAGACAGGTTGTGATCAGGAGGCTCACGCCCCCAAATCAAATGTTTATGTTTAGTTCAGTGATCGCCCAGTAAAAAGCGTTGAACCTGGTTTGTTTTTAACAATACCACGTCAGGCGTGTAGGGAGAGGAGGATGCGATTGGTGTGCTGCCCCCCCCCCTCCCCCCACAGGCTGCAAAAATCCACTATTTTGTTAACTAGTTACTTAAAATAGCAACATCTTCTACGTGCACCTAAATGAAGGCAGTATCGAGTGATTTAAAAAAGTGCAAGGTTAAATAGCATGTGTAGTTACAACATAGCTCTCGACTGATTCACTGAATATTTGTAAATGCTGCAAATGAAATTTAGCCAGAAATGTGGTTCTCTAAAACTGAAAAAATTACTAGGCCAAAAACTGTCGATTTTGCAGTTCAATAGGTTGATGAACACTTTTACGATTTAAGTTAGTTCTGGCTTCCTACATTTTAGTCTCGGACAACTTAAATTTCAATGTTTCAAGGGGAAGCATGCCCCCGGATTCTCCCC
>JAOBAT010017124.1:0-20379 GCA_026413305.1 Hydrozoanthus tunicans | reverse complement strand
ATCGGTTGTAGTAGTGGTAGCAATGGTTGAGTAGTGGTAGTGGTGGTGGTAGTAGTGGTGGTAGCAATGGTGGTGGCGGTGGTAGTAGTAGTGGTAGTGGTGATAGGAGTGGTGGTAGCAATGATGGTAGCAGTGGTGGTAGTAGTGGTGGTAGCAATGGTGGTGGTGGTGGTAGTAGTGGTTGTAGTGGTAGCAGTGGTGGTAGCGGTGGCTGTGGCGACGTATGGCACTTTGTAGTAATAGTGGCAGTGTATTTTTATTATTATGATTGCTGTGTATTTTCCTTTTTTCCAGAGAATCTGGACTTAAGTCTGGAGACACAATTCACTTGCTATTCAGCAAACAAACTCTTCACATTCAGTTACCTAACAACAAACCACTTGAACCGATGGTTGTGGACCCGCTCAGTTTATTTATAGACGAAATTAAGAACTATGTGCAAGAACACGATGGCTGCTTTCAGGCTAAGCAACGACTTTCCTTTCAAGGACAGACGATTACCAAAAAGGAAGAGCTGGTTTCAGTGTTTACATCGGATAATCCTGTCGTCAAAGTTGATTATGCAAAAGAGTTAAAGCTTTTTTATGAGGACTCTGAAGGTGAAGAAAAAAAACTAACGGAACATACTTTTACAACAGTAAAAACTCTGAAAGAAAAACTGAAGAACAAGTTTGAAAACCACGTCGTAGTGAAGTTCAATGGAATACCTCTTGACGACGAATCAAAGCTACTCCAAGACTATGGACTGTCCGATGGTGATCGTATAGTAGTTGAACCTAGACAGGCCCTGGGCACTCGGTCTGTGATGAGAGGATTTGATTTTTCTTGGTAAGTTGAATTTTAGTTAACTTCATTGAAGTGCATGTTTGTTAGTCTTTGATTTTTGGTGTTGTTCGACAGCGTGTTATTTCGAGCCAAGTTTACTTTGTTGGTGTTGATCCGCGGTTGCTTAAGGCTCATTTAGACGGTACTGGTTAAACTTTTGACCGGTCGAAAACTAGTACAGTGCATACTATTTACACGGAACTATCTCTTTTTTTGCCGAAAATAAATTTTGTTTACACGAGACCGGCTATTTTGCGATCGTACTTAGAGCCCGCAGTTATTTGTCAGCCATTTACAACGTGAACATGCGCAGATCAATCCCCAAACTCTAACCGTGCAATAATTTACCCGGTTGAAGTATTTACACGGTACTGATTATCTTTTTGACAACACCGGACAAAAAATTGACCTCGATTTTGCTGGACGTAAATTTGTACGGCTAGCCGGTTAAATATTTGTACGGTTCGGCTGGTTCCGTGTAAACAAAACGCCTAAACGTGCAAATTTTCGACCGCCGGGTAAAATTTCAACCAGTACCGTGTGAACGTAGCCTAAGTAGGCCATAGCCTAGTTGTGATTTTTTTTTATTTTTGAAAATTCACTATCTAAGTTTTATTAACGCTTAAAAACGCAAGAACATTTTTCAGCACCGTTGAAGGGTATTGCTCGATGCTGAAGATGAGTTACATTAAAATAATGATTCGTGCTACTTTTGAAGTCGGTGTCCTTATCAGGAACTCAAGTTTGATAATCCTGAACTCAAATCTAACGCAAGGCAAATTAACTTTCAACACTTCCAGGGTTTGAATTTCCTGTGCGCCGCCATTTTGAAATGTGACGTGTTATTGTTGCAGTGCCAGGCCCCCTCACGTCCATTGCTATTGTATTAATCGACAGTGGAGACTGGCACTGCGTCAAAATGGCGGCGCGTGGGAAATTGAAACTCAAATTCAAATTTGAGTAACAGACTTAACAAAAGATATATTTGAGATAAAGAATGTTATACAGTGAAGGCTTCCTTTAAGAACGATCATCGTGCTGAAATGTGTCTAATTCCTGCAGTGGTGACGATGTGAACGATGAAGATGACTTCTTGGATGAACTGGGTATCAATCCATCAGGTTCAAGAGGGTTTGAGCTGAAGGCTTCGGGTAAGTCACAGTCTTAAGGAATGCGTTTGAGCCCGTGATGTTTAATTTCTCAAGTCAACATTACAAAGGGAAGCTGAAGGTAGACTTGATGTACAGGGCCCAGTTTTTCAACCCGGGGTTATATTTTTAACCTTCGTTCTTGTTTCCAAACTTATACAGACTGTTTTGAGCTGTAATTTTGCAATTGTCAAGCTCTTTCTGTGGCCGGAATTTAAACAGTATTTTATAAGAACCGTAAACCGTTCTTAGAGAAGAGATTACTGCTTAAGTTTTGAGTTAACCAAGGGTAAAAGTTACCAAGCACCCCAAGCCTACCAATCCAACCCAGTTGGTAGGCAGAAGTTCTCAACCGAACAAGCAATCAAACGGGAAATATGATTTGACAGATAATGAGGGAGAGATGTTCAAAATGTCAACGGAAAGGTTTCATTTTAATTAAGACACAATTTTATCTTAAAAAATAAAGATTATTACTGGCTGTTTCTGATAGAAAATAAAGTGCTGCGCGCTGAAATTGTTTGCTTTCATCTGTTTTTTGGGGGTTTACTGGGTTTTGCGACGAAAGTCAGGTAGATTCGATGTTAGACACTAGTTTAATTGTTAGCTATGGTATTCATCAAGGTGACTATTTACCGATGTAACAATAGGAAGTAACATCCTTTACGAGTCTTTACGCTCAGAAGCTTCATTAGGGAAATGGCTTGGTCACGTTGCCTCGTTGTGCGACTTATTGTTTTTTTTGTTTTTTTTTGAAAACAAACATACTCGATCGGGTTAAAAAAGGTAAACCACAATTATACACAAAGCGCAGCGAAGCACTACACGAATTTGCATAGAACAGAGCTGACTTCAATGGGCGAACGATTTGGCTTGGCTGGATTAGATGTCATCTTAGGAAACGAAAAAACGAAACCCAAATATAATCAGCTTGATGATTAGTTGAAATAAAGATTAAACCAGCGTTTGACATTGTTTGAACCTACCTCACTTTCTGGTAAATTCGTCGCAAAAGTTCCTCACTGCAGACTCACTTATTTTCCAAAGGCATGTGTTTACCACTGATCAATGTACCACATGTTTACAAAATCATCATCTATAGCCAGCTAGCTGGCCAGCCATTCAACAAATCGACTTCAGAACTGACTATTAATATCGTGCCAAAACCTGCACGATTCGTCACAACGAAAGTTGCTGTTCGCTCTTTTCGCTTCGGTTTGTATTATTAATGATATTAATATTATTAATAATAATAATAATAATAATAATATAATAATAACATAATATTTTTATTATTTTTATTATTATTATTATTGTTATCATTATTATTACTTTTATCATCGTTATTACTGTCAGACTATCTTCAACAAATGCTTCAAGTGAAGTCTTTACTCGCTGATCACGCACGTGTTAAAACTAACCAGGAATATTCTTTCGTTAGGTGCAACTAAAGCCTCGAAGTTCTGTGGTTATGACGACTTTGGACTTAATGATTTTGAGGTGCGTTAAGCTTACATTATGGTTTTACAAAATACAACATGATGCCGAGGACAAACAGTATATAAAGTAGGAGCAAGCTTTACGAGATACGAATCTTCTATTAGTCAGTTTAATGAAATTGTTAGAGCCACATCCTGTTCATCTTGTTCTTGTTTAATATAACGTGATAAGAAAACCAGTCGTTTTTATGCTAACAGATAAGAAGGTGGTTACTCATGATTTAAATGGAGACGTCCGTTCTAAGTGAAGCAAAGTTCAGTACATTTCATATTAAACTGGTCAAGCTAAGAGAAGGTTTTTGTCGCATAAGTTTCCATTTGCCAATACGGTTTCATGTTTTTTGACAACAGCAACAAAAACAACAACACCAAGATGTTACTATTTTTTACTGAATGAATGAGTTTGTATTCGAGACTGCCCCATTGGGCGGTAAAGGTTTCAGTAGGCCATATACTTCCCCCCTTGTATACAGTTTGAAGGCCCGGGAGCGTTACTCTGAAAATTTCTGTGCTAGCTGGGTGTGGTTTATATACTATTTTCCATGCGGCAGGAAATCAGTGGCGAAGTACTCGTGAAAGGAGACAAAAACACAAGTGCAAGCTTTAGACAAGACGAGGAATCGCGCACATTCCAAGAAGAGCTTAAAGTTACCATTTCCCTTCAACTTGTTACAAGGTTTGAAGTTAAAAACTGATAGTTTTAGGGAAGGAAAACTGGCATGGTTCGTACGGTTCGTAAAAAGTCATGGAAAAACAAAAACCCAATTTCCAGGTATGGAAAACCTGGAATTTCTTTTTTTCGGATATCCTGGAAAGTCACTAAAAGTTCTGGAGTGTCCTGGAAAAATGAGTTTTTGTCATGTTTTGGTTAACAAAAATTGTTAGACTGCAATCCCAGGCAGTTTCATTTAATTGTTTTTATTAATCACAGATTTTCAGGTTCCCCGGTTTCGTAAACTTGCTCCTAGAAAGTCTGAAAGTTGTGGAATATTTTTAGTGGTACGAACCTTGAACTGATCAGCCTCGAACCTAATCGAACAAGAACTATTTTCCCCTTGCGATCGCTCACGTCTTGTTTTTCAATTTTTTGTTCTTTTTCCTTGTAAATATCCAGTTGTTTTATGTCGAAGTAGAAAAGAGTGATCCGTTTAAATTTACTGAAGATAAGTCTTGGCTATAAGAGATGCCTTTTAATCCTGAGTACTGACACTTTTTACCTCAACAGGGTTAAGAAGAATTGAAGTTATCACTCCTCCAAGATGTTACAAGAACAAGACTTTCAACATTGAGCCTGGTGCCCAGTTTCCTTGAGTGGTTCCTCCTACGCAAGGTCAACAAGGGAGAACCTGGCACAAAAAGAAACCTAAAACAAGTACTCCAGGGGAACTCAAGCTACCAGAGGGCTAAATTGGTTATGAAAAACACTCACGTTCAATATAAAGAACTTACAAAGACTATGTAATCGCCAAGTGGAAAAACTGTACCCTTCAAAAAATTCCTTTAAGCGTGACCTAATGTACTCTCAGCACAAGATATCATAACGACCATCTTCGTTGCCTGGAGCTAGAAAAAACCGATGCCCCACAAACCCACATTTTACGATATATAAGAGTAAAGGGGAAGTTAGAATCAGGTCGTCAAAGACCTTCCATTTTTTATTGGGCGTTAGGGCTTTTTAACGTCCTCAACAAGAAGGCCATGTTACTAGATCAACGGCTTAACGGCTCAACCTCGTTCCCGGGGTTCTCTCATACCCGCCTTTCGGAGCGAGAGAAGGCTATGAAAGAACCCTGGGAACAAGGTCGTTAACGGCTTAAAAAGAAAGCCGCTCACACAAAAGATGGCGACCAGTACGTTTACCCATAATTCCTAGCGTGTAAACATTTAAAATTGCCATAAAAACGCATATAGAGAATCTGTAAACCTTACATTTGACATACACAAAATGTTAGTACATAGAAGAATTTTACCAGCTGTTACCTTCCCTGAATTTCTTTTAGCGTTGTAAGGTTCGCAATGCATTGTCGTAAAATGTACTGGCGCCATCTTTTTTGGAATGGCTGATTGTTCGACCCTCGACTCCTTGCCCCACCCTCGAACCCGAGTCCTCAAGCTTAGCAACCAGAGGTCTTAGCAACAAAGGAAAGGTCGCTAACACAAACTATTTCCTTGCTGTTCGCTAAATAGTATTACTAGGGCAAAGATAAGTTAGTTTGGAACAATAGTTTGTATCAGATTTTTATTTAGTTGATGATGCATAAAGCTTTGGATACTTGTGAGGTGGTTGTGGCAGAAATAAAAAAAAGGCTTTACTAGCAAACGAATTTATGGGACAAATCTTAAACCCAGGATGCCTCGTTATTTAGTCTGTTGTGCTAGCGCTAGGTTGCCCAACTGGAGCTAAGTCCTTTTTCTTGTCTTTTTTGGTCCGTTAGATAGGAGTCTTTGAGTAAATCCGGACACTTGTCCACCACAGGCTAAGAGAGCAGCAAAACAAGCTGAGTAAAATGCCTTGACACTAGATTATGGGTGATACGCTCTGATGCTCAGCCTTGTCATAACAAGAACACCTAGTTAATGAAGCCAGGATTGCAGTATTCTTTTGTCCTAAGTGCCAGAGGCAAAGGTTATCCGGAGTAATGACCTATGAATGAATAAAATAGGCTATGAACTGAATACACTTATGAGTTGCCTACGATATTTCGATTCTTGATAGACTTGATAGATTTTCTCTGACGGATCAGTCGGTGAATATAACTTAACAATCCTTTCAATTTACAACATGTTGCGGTTAAGAACGGAACTTACGGAGATAGCTTCTCGTCTACTATTCACTATCGAAGTTTAGGTATTTTTGAGAGAGAAAAAGATGGGAAAAGTTTTTTCAGCATCTTCTGGTAGACCTGACGACTGCAAAACATGAGTTTTTCACATTGAAATTAAGAAGGCAACAGCATCCAGGGTGCCATCACGGATCATTACCACGAGCAGTTGCTGCATTCACTGTTTATCGTTGCCGGTGTCGACTGTGCTCCCTGATTGTGATGATACTAAGATGACCAAACTGATGGTGGTGAAAGTTACTAAACCATGATGGTTTCGATGGTAATGGTGACCGTGTTGGTAACGTCGATGTGCTGATAACTTTGACTGCTGGTAGTGTTGATAATGATGATAATGGCGGTAACGTTGATGGTGATAGTGATTGATACTGATAATTTTGACTGCTGGTAGTGTTGATAATTATCGCAATGGCGGTAACGTTGATGGTGATAGTGATTGATACGGTGCTAGTTATGGTAATGTTGATATGATGATGACTGGTGATGGTAGTGAAGGTATTGGTGATTATGAAGGAGAGAGTAATAGTGGTGCGATATTGATGGTGACGGTGATAGCAATGGTTACAGTGATGCCTTAGATGATTACAGATGATAGTGCCAGTGATGATAATTGCGATGATGACGGTGATAAAGAATGTAATGATAGTAATAATGATAACGGTGTGGTGATGGTGACTGATGACGATGAAAGCAATGGTTAAAGTGATGCAGAAGATGATTACTGGTGATAGTGCTATTGATGGTAATGGTGATAATGAAGGTGGTAATAATGATTGTAATAGTGGTTATAATGATAACGGTGATGTTCAGATGGTGACGGTTAAACAATGGTTTTTACTGATGACGATGATGGTAAAAGTTTGGCGATGGTGACGGAGTTAGTGACGGTAATGTTTGTGGTGATACTAACGGTAATAAAGACGTTGGTAGTAATGATGAAGGATACAGTGATGGTGCGGATGATCGAGCTAATGATAAAGATGACAAAATGTTAATCATATATGTTATGATAATTGTGGTAATATTTGTGACAGTTGTAGCTATGTTCATAATGATCTGTTGACGTGTCAGATAGCGATTAATAGAGTAATCAGTTGCTTCATTTGAAGAACTGTTTGCAATTGTTTTAAGGTTCTGTACAAAGCGGATCAGAATGATACTACTGTATCTCGAGTCAAGCTAGTATAGGTTATCGTCTACTGATCTAAGATTAACAAGATTAACATCATCGCAAGGACGCCGAGCGATTCACTCCGTTTGGGGCTCTCAAGTGACGCGGCTGAACGAAAGAATAATTGGCATCATCATCATCATCAGTAGAGTATCTATCCTCGTGCCCAGTCGGCCTCGGTCCATTGGTGCGATATCGTTGGTCCCAGTCCCTCGTGAATGTTTCTAACTGCTGTTCCAGTCCCAGTACTTCCATACTCTGCCTTGAAAGAAGTTTCTCTGAACGACCGTCACCGAAATGCAGTCTGGGTGTTGGTTCAAGCACGTGATCGCTTTGTTCCTCCGTTATTTCTTAAAAAGTGACAAATCAAAACACGAGTTAGAGCTCTACCAAATATTAACCTCAAAATTAATTCTCTAACCTCTATAAGTCTCCAAAACCCAAGTTTCTCTTAAATAACTACAAAAACTTTTATCTGAAAATTGATCTCAAAAATCTGAAAATATTTTAGTTTCTTCCTTTTCAGTCAGTCTGCAATGTATGATCGAATTTTCAAAATTTCGATTCATGGACGGTGATATCAACAGGAACATTAAAAGTCGCCTGAAAGTGACTTTTGGCTGTAATCCCCCTTAAAACTATCTTGAAGGTTTTTACAAAAACATGTTTCAGACATTTGGACTGTTATCCTTTCCAAATTTTTCTATGGAATAGTTTTGTAATTACTATTTAGAATCTCTACTCCCCCGATAACCTCTCTCCCTCCCTTTCCGTAGTCTATCTCATCACAGCTTCCAGTAAACCTGCTTTACCTTTCACTTGCTCAACACGCGGCACCTCTCCATTACTTTCAACGCTTTGCACATTTATTTCGGGACTTTCTTTCTTTTTCCTCCTCTCCCAAATCATGCCGATTGTGAAGAGGACAAAGAACAGAGCCAGACCGCCGTACACGGTCATCGCAAATACACCGCCGGATCCGAAGTAATCTTCTGCCGGAGTCAAAGAGGTCAACTAGAAACAAGTAGGACTTGTTACTGTGGATCCCTAGGTTATGCAACGGAACATAACTTTGTCCTTATAATATAATGAATTAGAGGAGTCAGTGTCATTATTAATGTTGATAAAGTTTATGTTTAGCATTTATATAGCGCCTTTTCCATACGTAGATGCTCAACGATTTACAGTTGACTCGGGTATTGAGGGTCTTAGATAGTCCGCTATACACGACTCACAACTATATTTATAAGATTTGCCCTCAGTTGGTAGAAGAGACAAACCACGACGCCGGGATCACCCTACTCTTTGTCGACAAGTGTTGTGGGTTCTTTTAAGTCCCCCGATAGGAGATCGAGAGACTGGGCCTACGGTTTATTGTCCTTATCCGAGGAGACGCGAAGGTCTAACCGTTTTCAGATGTTAGAGCAAAAGTAGCACCTTCTCCTTAGTTATTTTAAGACCCTGAGTGAAGGTCAAGCACCAGGAATCGAACCCGGGCCTCCCGCACGAAAGACTGGCGCCTTACCAACTAGGCTAACCTGGCAGCGGATTAGCATATGACGACAAACCGAAAACAGATAATGGCTAATTTTATCTCCAAACATTGACACAATTAGTAACTAGAAAGGTACAAATAGTTTTGCGTGCTTTTTGTTCTTGTATTTGTCCTTGGAAACCAGATATCCAGATATGTATATACGATCGTACTAAACATTTTTGATTATGAGGACGATCGCCTGATGGCCAGGCGTCCACCTCGAAATCTTATTAATTACACCTAGTATAATAAGGATGATAGATTGAAAACCAAATTCCCTTCTCGGCCTCGCACTAAACGTTCCTAGCATGAGGGCGCTGTTGTGTGTTGGTCAGGGCAGAGAAAGTCTATGAAAGTCCCCTTCCCCCCCCCCCCCTGCACCTTTATAGTATCACAGTACCCTTGTAAAGAGATGTTATACCTCGATATTTCCCGTGTATTGAGCTAGTGTCGCCAAAATCTTATCTTCTTCCATTTCTAAGTAGCGTTTGGAGCACCTCTCCAGCCCAGAAGAATTTTTGGTGAGCAGCACGCCATAACTGACTTCGTTATCTAGTGTGCTTACAACTTGAATGTTCTGTTTTGATAATTCACTTGTAAAGTACTTGATAGAGTGAATATCTACTAAGGCTCCTTCAACTCGCTGATTAACCAGTTCTTTGGAAATTTCCTCGCTTGTTGAAAAAACTGGAAGTAGAACATGTGAGTTAGGGATGCATTAACGTTCAAGCCAGAGCGACCAGAAAATTATCGGGTACAACAACTTAACACCAAAACAACGTGATCGAGAGCCGAGCAAGCAAAATCTATATAGGTCATATCAAAGTATGCTAGTCATGTAAAAACTACCTTTGACAATGGCGTTTTCTTGCACTCCAGATCTAAATTCTTCGCTGCCATTTATGGCAGCCACCTATGGAACACAACATAAATTTTTAGCCCGGCCAGGTTATCACAGCTGACACATGATTTAGTACACGTGATAATAGGCATACCAAAGCAACAGTATTTTGCACGATGGCCGTTGGTCAAGTGTATAACTTTTATAAAAGTGCCACATGGCGGTAATTGTTCATGTTAATTCATTTTTAGTTTAACTAGTACTCTCTATAGCAAATTAGCTTAAGTGGTTTCGCTGCATGCTTTATTTGCGCTTCTCTTTTGTTCCTACACCAGTTCTTTGTTTGCAAATGGTAAGAATGTGACTTAGAATTCGACTCTAATCTTGTGGAGTAAGGACCGTCCCGCTTGGCTGGCCATTTCTGGCCCAACAGAAACTTCAACTGAAACCAAAGGGGGACTGGTCTCCCCCATGTCAATCATAAATGTGAGGAAATAAATAAAGTCGATCTGAAACACGTCACTACAAGTGGTGGAGGATCCAGGAAGGAATCTACTTCCTCCACTCTTTCACGCCTGCTTAAGAGAAAAGTAATTATGATAATAAGGTAACTGAAAATTTTGATCTATTTGTACTGCTTTGGTCAGTTTAAAAGAGCAAGCTCGATAAGAGTATTTAGGCTGAACGTATTGAAAAATTAAGAAACAAAGCGAATAAACCAAAACTATCAAAAAATGCTACCTTTTCAATTCTCATAAAAAAAGCTCTAATAAGTCGTTTCACTGGCAAGTTGGTTACCACTGTCCACTCTTTCTCTACTTTTAGCCCTAAACGTACCCCGCTCCTCAAGGTTTGAAGGAAATGAGCATATTTGGCAAACTGGTAGAGCAAAATCTGGAAAAACATTTTGCGTTTATTAAACTGGGCTCAATCTCCAATTTGCCGCAGTTCCTAGCGCCAGATCAATATATGACCATAAAAATTCACACTTAGAATATGAATTAAATACTTCAAATTTCGCATATATAGTCTTTTGGTACAAGGAAGAGTTTCGCGAAATGTGCACGGCCTTCTTTATTTATTGGTGTTAGAGATCTGCAATACATACATTGTGGTAAAATATACCGCCGCCTCACTTTCGGTTTGGCAAATACGGGTATGGTCGAGAGCCGGGTTGAAGTTTTACAAATTATGCTCACCTTCACCCCCACGAGGGATGCTGCAGCGTCCAAACTCGCTGCACTCAGGGCAGCCGTGATAACACCAATGAACATGGTGGTGATAATCAAACCAACCAACATCCAGATAATTCCCAGCAGCTTGCCAGGAATTGTTACAGGTGCTCTGTCTCCATATCTGTGATAAGAAAGCGGGGGGAAGGGAGGGACAGATCAACAAGAAAACATTGGGATGGGGTTGGTAAAGGGTTTTAGAAAAGAATAGCCTGGAATTATAATCGAAAGATTATAATTTAGAAACTCTTAACCTCATATGAACTTCTATATTAAACAAAACAGATAAAAAATATTTGAAATCTTAAGATTTTTTCCGCTTGAAATTTTTTGTGTAATACCTAATTACACATACCCAACCGTTGTCATGGTAACGAAGGCCCACCAAAATCCTTCAAAACTTCCTTTGGCAAACGTTTCGGGGAATTGGTCGGTATTTTTTTCCTTTTCCTGTGAAATATATAGAAAGTAAGATTTTTATGACTATTAATAACAGGTATTCATTTCGATTGACTTTTTTGTTTTGCAACTGATTTATTAATACCTTACCTTGGTCCTCTGTTTTCAAACACCTTAATGAGTGTATATGTTATGAATTTCGTCGCTGCCTTCAAAGACATCTTTACTTTTCAGTTTAACCTTATGCCCATCTTCTCGCCATTGTCAATCGCTTGGCGAAACTGCATTCAAGGAATTCGTTCCGAATGTAATCTGTTTGTGCCTCGATCACACGTAATTTGTGAAGAAAAGTTCACTTATTCCCAGATGAGTGTAACGGAAACTAAACGAAATAATCAAACGAGCGGACCGTATTATCAAACGTTACAAGAGCCATCAGCAACATAAATGAACCGATACCAGATTACTTCCCAGCCGAAGGACCTCCTTGAATTGTGGGTAGCGATGCTCGAAGTACCTTTTAGGGCCGAAAATGAGAACCTCGCGTACGTTTTAGGGTCCCTCGCTGACTCCGCGCTTTTTATGGGCAATTGTAGGCCTTTTAAAGCAAATTTACACTAAAAGCAGTGGTGGATTAAATGTGGTCGTACCTTTTAGGGTCATTTTCGAATCCGTCCGTTAAGAACCTTACCCACTTTTCAAGCGAGTCTCTTACCAGGATTGCTTCAAAACAAACCGTACGTATGCTCAGGATTGCCTTTGTTTTTAATCGATCTGAATCGAAATAACAGTATGGTTTCCTATTCGTGTTTCTAAACTATACGGTCTTAAAATAAGTTGAAAATAAAGACCTGAAATCAAAGCAGAAAACTCCCGCGTCTTAGTGTAGACAGAAGGCCTAAACGCATCGAAATGTATGCGGTTTGAAACGAAAACTAGCGTGGAAAATTATACTGTTATCATTGCAATGATGCTGTGACATAGCTGTCAATTCTAGCGCCATTTCCAATATCGTCATTATTACTATAATTGTTACCATAATCTTTACTAGCAACTTTACATCTTCATTATCATCACCAGCCATCACAGTCACTTTCATTATTACCGTTATCACGTTGAAGCTAGCATGATATTGTTATCTTCAATAACCACTCAAACTCTAAAAACTTTAAACATGACTCACCAGCAGCCACATAAGCATACCAGCTAAAGACGCCGAAACTAGGATGAACACGAGCAGGGGCCAGGCTTTCAACACGGATAAAACTAACTGGATCCCGTTTACATTTGCTCGTCTCAAAACTGCAACCGACGGCGATTCAATGATTCCCATAAATGGATATCCCTTAACAGTTGAAGAGCCAAGCGGTGCAGGAATGGGCGCAACAATGTCGAAATTTCCTTTATCAATAATTTCTTGCAAGTTTTGAGGTCCTTTGGCAGCGGCTTTATATTTTAAAGTAACACTTTTCAGACAGCAATGCTTAAAAATAAGGGTGAGAATCTCGGACATCAACCCTTCAGGAACAGTACTTGTTTTGGATGAAAGCGCTTTGAAATATGGTTCTTGAGTCCACCACACTATTGAAATAGATTGTCCGTTATTGCATCTGCTATCCAGAGTCTGTGAGCTGACAACAGACCTAATTGCTATGTTTAGGGCCACAAACACAACGAGAAGTAAAGAGGTCATGCTAATATCATATCTCGGACAAAATTAAATTTTCCAGTCCTGTCTATTTGTGATTAAGGTTACTTTCTCTCTTCGAGGAACACAAAATATTTCAACCAAGCAACTTCAAACGCACTTGGTCAGAAAATTATGAGTTGACGAAGTTTCTGTCGTTTTTCTAATGTATCTACAAACATATCTAGCTGTGAATACATTATAATGTTATGAACTTATCTTAAAATGAATAAATGATTTGTTTTGTCCTGTGGAAATTCAAGCTACGCCAATCACAACTCTCGCTAGAGAATGCGGAATGAGCTAGCTATTTACAACAAAGAAAGTATAGCGGTGGAATTTTCTTCCTTACATTGATAATTACAGTAACAAGCGCCAAGCTTTGAAAAACACTTTTTAATGACGAGTTGGATCAGTAACTGAACAAGATCATTTCAGTTTACAATGTTGCGTCCATATTTAAAGATAAACAGAGGGATAATGATATAAAAAGAGAAAAATTATAATTTTCATCGATAAAAATTCATTCAGACAAGTAAGCATAAAATAACTCAAAGTTACAAACAAATACACAAGCTATTGAAGCTCAGAAGAGCTCTCACGAAATACGCGAAATCTCATTAGTTCATTTTTTGCTTTAAATCAACAATATAATTTTAGTAGTTTTGCAACCCACTAAACTTAATTGACTGGTCGAATGAAAGAAAGCACTCTTTTAATGGCATATACCAAATTTCATTCCAAATAGGTTATCTGTTTGAGGTGGTTTTTAAAGCAGAGTTGAACTCATATTGAAAAGGTGAGCATAACTGTATGAGTGTTTCAAAGTATTTTATGCTGTTTCTTTAATTGTTCTCTCTTCAAACATAAACGTCTTTTCAATGACAATAACACAGGTCTAAGTTAGACAAAAGAAATTTGTTTGAAAACAGTTTCATCTTTCGGTTTGATAGCCAATTACAATACCTTTCAACCAAACCATTCTTATTACAAAAAAAACATAACTGAAATAATTACACGAGTGAGATGCCAAGATTAATTTGCTGAAAAACAAAGCATCGCTTAGTAACAAGTTTACTGATGTGATGTGACGCGAACCCAAAAATAATCTCAACGAAGAAAATATGCTTTCTTTAAGCGTGTTTTTCTTAGCTCTTAAAATCTTCTCTAGCTTCATTGTTCTTTCCAAAACCAGTTCTGTCTCGTTTGATGAAGCTTGTTCAATTGGAAAGACGACTGAAGCAGTATGGTGGGAACACAACCCGTTCGTGTTCACAGATAAAGTAAACAGCAAAGTCAAAGGCATCTTTGTTGACCTGTTAAACATGGCCGTCAAAAAGTGTTGCAAGACTGGCGCTCAGATTCTTTACGAGAAAGCGCAGACGGCAGAATCGGTCAAGGAATCAGTGATTAAAGGTATGGAAAAATTGAAACTAGTTTAATTTTGCACAAAAGGTTTCCCTGATCTCCGTTACAATCAATCGAATATGTATTTTCCAGTTAAGTCCTCCAAACTTTTCAGTACGTCAAGAGGAAGCCATTTTCATGAACGAAATGAGTTTATAATTACAAACCCAGGGCCAATACATTCTAACACATAGGGTTGTTATAGAGAGTAACTTCCTTACCCCCAAAATATGAATGAATATATTTTGTTTCAAAAGAGTAAAACTCCAAAGTCTTATTTCGACTCGTGTGCGAGAGCTGGTGCTGACCGGCAAAAATGGAAGTTCAAAAACGTTCATCAATTACACTTTGGTGATCATTTTGATAACTTAAAAACTGTTTAAAAACAGTCAGAGAAAAAGTAACTGCATGTTATGGACACAATTCACACGGTTCTTCCCGTGGTCTCGTTTTGTATTTTATGTGACATTCTTCTGCGTCTCAGTTAATGCGTATTCGTTCCTTTTCGGACACTGTTCGTGCTTCATTCTGATTGGATAATTCACTTCATAATCTCTTCGGATGTGCCCAAATATGGCAATTTGCAGCAAAACGGATAACCAAGCTAGACACAGTATCCACCGGTATGCGCTGGATCAACAAAGCGATTGGATTGGGCTGACAAAGAGTTTTAAAAATGTTAATCAGAAAGAACAGCCATTACAACGCGATTTAGAATTTTTCTTAGCCATACTAGCCGTCTTCTGGTATGGTTTGAAATTATGGCAAATATGACATTTGTTTTCCCGATTGAGAAAACACGCGTTACAGTAAATCACTTTGGGAATGATATGTTACGGCCTGTGTTTGAGATGCGCCAGATTCGACGGTGACAACTTTGACATTCAAATTTTGGCATTGACATTTGTTTTCTAAAACGTATAAAAAACTTACTAAAAATTTTAGTGAACTCATTAGTTCTTCCATTGCTGGACTTATGGGTTGGCAGAAACAACAATACACTTATGAACAAACACGCGCTTCAAGTAAATACAAACTACGTCGCCAAATTTGTACTGGGTTTTGCAAAACACAACCTCAAGTTCGGAAGCTTTTAACCAACTTAACTGGAGAGCTCTCTCTGTCCTACGTAAAATTCACAGACGCTGCTTTGTCTTACACTGTTTTTAACCAAAAGGAAAACAATTATCTAAAAGCTTCTCTATGACCCAAAGACAAAATTGCCACTTATACAGTATAATACCTGGAGCCGCCTAAAATTTAAACTATTAGCTTGCAATATTGGGAATAAACAGATATCATTAACTTTTTAAAATGAATTCAACAAGTTAACTTTTATCATTGACAGTAGTACTAAGTTTTTGAAATCCGAAACTAATCTTCTTTATGTACTCTGTTTCATAAGTTTAAATATTTCTGATTTTTTCCCTTATTTTATTGTAACTAGTTTATACTTAGTTTTTTTTTACAATTTTAATATCGATCCAGGGGACCCCCCACAAAAACCAACAGAGAAAGACTGGGGTATCTCTTTTTTTTATTTTCATAGTAAACCAAGACAGTGTCGTACTTCCAGTGGGGAGGCGGAGCGGGAAAACCAATCAGATGTATGGCAGGCCATTCGCTCAGCTCTTACAAGCGCCCCATCTGGCTGTGGTGATATCTGATCAGCTGTCAGGATCAGACCTTATATCAGCGGTACTTGATGCTTGGCCTATCCTGATTTTCATTCTTATGTCACTATTGGTCAGCGGAGTGCTCATCTGGGCTTTGGTATGCTATCGTAAATGAAAAATAACTATTGTTCATAATAAGCTCTCAAACTAACTCTCATGGCATCAAATTTAAAGCTTCACTTATGATAATTTTCTTTAAGATAATTTTAGTTAAAGTGAATTCAAACGCTTAAGTCAAGACGCAACTTCTGACCTTGTTTTGTGACTTCATGAAACATCAATATTATAACCTTTTTAAAATGTTGGTATAAAACTAACTTGATAAAATATGCCTATTGCACTGCGTGGCAATTACTGTTGTACTCTATAAATTATATTGATTCAAGCTCTAATAAATGGCCGTGAATTGCAGAGATTCCAACTCATCCGGTCCGCATTTTCGCTTCGTCTCCCGTTCTCCCGCAATTTACAGAAATCTCTCGAATTTTTTTTAAAAAGATAGATAAACAAAAAGCATACAACAACAATCATGTGCTGTGCTGTTTCTGATTCATGAAGGACAATTCAACATAAGCTAACATAAGCAGCGTTTTGGTTTATATCATGCTTTCATACAGCCTTTAGGCTAAAAGAGTTAAACTTCCCGTGTTTTCAAAGTAAACTTTTTCAGTATCGTGATCACAAATGGACGCGAAGCGACTACTTCCGTTCGCCATTTTGTTTGGATGTCATTATCTACTGTTTCGGAGGTAAATATTGTCTCACATCTACTATTTCTAAACCAATCAAATCGCGCGTAGCCGAGCTGGTTTATACTAAATCTCATTGTATGGGTTGAGAAGGATTGTCGAAACAGTTGTAAGTATAGATAGGCGACATGGGGGTTATGATGCGAGGCACGGGCAGGGCTAGCATCCGGAATCCACTAGTGTTCTGTATGCGCTAACATGCATTGGGTTAGAAATATCCCAAACACGTTTTTAGTTTGATGTAATTGACATGGAATGCAGGTTGTATCCTCGACTCAAATCCCGCTGTAACCGCTGACCGGATTACGTCTTCAGTTTTCCAAGAATTAAATCCATCAGCCTTGAAAACAGCAACCTAACCTGCCTCCAACCAGTTGGGTTTCTTAGCTGTTTTTGTGCTTGGATTTTAACCATGACACTAAAAAGCCCCTGGGGAAGTTATCATTATTAGCATTTATATATAATGCATATTTTTAATACACAGGATTATCATACTGAACCTAAAGAGTTCCCTGCTAACTTTCCATTTGGAGTATTTGATGGGTTTTGGTGGGCTAGTGTTACCATGACAACAGTCGGGTAGGTATTCTTATCAGTAAGTAGAAATTCATTATGTACATGTAGATCATCTAATTACAGGTTGTGAGTTAACATTTTAAAGAAGTGTTGAAAATTGGTTCTTTTTTATCAATCGTTTTACTTCCGTTTCGTTTTTAAACGTAATTGTTTTACTCGTTATTTAACCCACGAACCTATAGATAGATAGACAGACAGACCAACAAACCAACAGACAATCAGCCGGACAGACAGACAGACAAACCAAAAGACAGACAGCCAGACAGACAGACAGGCCAACAGAAAGACAAATAGACAGACAGACCGATCGACAGACGATCGACAGGCCGGCAGATGGACAGATAGACAGACAGACCAACAGAAAGACAAACAGACCGATCGACAGGCCGACAGACAGACGGACAGACAGACAGACAGACAGACTGATCAACAGACCGACAGACCAGCAGACAGACAGACAGACAGAGAACGGAAAACACGAAACCTAATCTTTTCATCGTTTCCTTCTGTTTTATGTTCATTAACTTTGTCTTCCACAAAAAAATACAATTGAAATTGTTTAGTTTTTTTTTAAGAAGAATTAAAAGATTTACGCACAATGGATTTAACTCAATACTTTCTTAATCCAGTTACGGTGACAAAGTGCCCAAAAGCGTCGTTGGGCGTCTCTTCGCGGTGTGCTGGATCAACGTCGGTCTTGTCATCCTGGCCATGTTTATGGGGATAATAACAACATCTTTGACTGCCAACAGCCTTGGTCACGTAACTACCTTATATGGAATGTCTGTAAGTTTGCTTTCAGATTAATTAGGGTGGACTTCCCATCAATTCCCGCGCTCTCATTGGCTCGCGGGAGCCTTCTTAAAACCCTACAGTATGGGTCCACTTCCTTACTTTTAGGACAACAACCGCCGCCTGGTTAGCCCAGTTGGTAAGGTGCCAGTCTTTCGTGCGGGAGACCTGGTTTCGATTCCTGGTGCCGAACCTTCACTCACGGTCTTAAGATATCTGAGGAGAAGATGCTGCCTTTGCTCTAACATCTGCAAACAGTTAGTAGAAATTCGCAATTTCTCGGATATATAAGGAGGTAAAATCGCAGGCCCTCGGTGTCCTACTGATAATTGGATTGTAACACCGTTATAAGGAGGTTAAACCGTATTCCTGCGTGGTGCATGACAAACCTCGAAGGGACTTCGAGTCCTATTGCCTGTTCTTCCGTGACTCTTTGAGTCAAAATGTCATAAAGCAAAACAAAACAAAGTGATGAAATTTTTTTGATTTTGTGCTTCCCATGAAAAATTAATGTAAGAAAAGTAAAACCTGAACTGAATTCAGAGGGCCGCCTTAAAACACGTGGTACTTTGCAGGTGGCTGTTATAAACGGAAGCAGCGAGCATCAAGTTGCCATACTTCACAACGCAAACATAAAAAGTAAGAAGAAATCTGGGTATCTTGTTTTTTCACGCACTAATTAACGTTCTTTTAGTGCGTTAATTACATAAAATTTTGTCAGTCACGCAAAAATATATATTGTAGATTTCTTAATAAAACCTTAAAGCAAATTACGAAGCTCAATGCTGCTTTATGGTGTTGTTTTTCAAGAAGTTGCGTAAGTTAGCTACAGATACAGGAATTAATGGTTAAACGAGAATTGAATAGAAATTAGACGAGTTTTTTTGTAAGAGATTCAGGATTCAAAGTAAGAATTTTTCCAAATTATGTTTTCTGCAAAGAAAAAGACCAAAATTTCTTCCTGAGGTAGATGAAGACCTAGAAAGTTAGCGTTGTAATTTTCAAGACGACGGCCTGCAGGCTGACAGCAAGGTGCATTCCAACATACAGCTATTATGTCCACTATTATTCACTGCTGTCGTCGTCGGTGTTGCCGTTCTTGTTGTTTAAAGTTTCTGATAACTATTTTTGTTGACAAGTACTCGAAAGCAGCGAACTTGATTGGCTGATTCCGTTGACATATCGTTGCTTGTGTCATTGACACGTGTCGTACCTGTTTGATTTTTTATTGTCCCATAGACTCAAGTTAGCCGTGTTTACCTACACGTTGATTAACCTCGAATTTGATGGTTTTACAGCAAGCCAAACGTACGACGGTGTCTACAAGCATGTTGCCAGCGGTAATAGCAAGATAGCCTTGGTTGACTCGTACACGGTTACTCAGCACGGAACCCTGTTTTCCCGTCACAGCGTCAACGTCGGCTCCGCGATGTCTAAGAGCGTGGCATACGGCGCGGTTTTGCCCGGTAACACCACTAACCACAAAACATGTATCGAAGGTGTCATCAGTGATAATAAACAAGAGTTGTACGAAACAGTGGAGAAGTACATTCACCCAGATAAGGTTCGTTTTGAAGGGAAGACTCTTCCCTCTTTTTAATTACTAATTTTATGCTATAAATAATTTTAGGTTGCCGGGTTCTATTGCTATCAAAGTCAATCTCTCTGGGTTTTTCACATTTAAACGGAGATGGTGAAGTTTAACTGAAGTTTAACAAAGTCGAAAGGAAGAATAATAATGTCAATACTAAATAAACAATAAATAATGAAAAGGAAAATAGTAATAGTTACAATAAATAGATAAAAATAATCGTATAGAGGCTTTGCACGGTCACATGACCCAGAAACAATTTTTAAAATTTTTGACGTTTTGACACTGTGACAATATTTCTTTGAAGGGACTACTGTTAATACTTCAACTTTAGCAACAGCATGCTGAAAACAGTTTTCGCAGGGATTTGATGAGATATGCAAACAACAATCCTGCTAATTTGCAT
>JAOBAT010017013.1:0-32113 GCA_026413305.1 Hydrozoanthus tunicans | reverse complement strand
TACTACACTGTTTCTTTGTACACTGGTTCCTGTTGCTATCTCTGTATACTCTCAATAACCTAAACTGCCAAGGTTTTATCACTGTTACTTCGCCTGCTGTATACGTGAATAAAACTCAAGTCCCAGAACCCAAGCTCTCGTGTACCCACTGCTGCGAGCGAGTAAAACCCCCAGAACAGAGAACGAACAAGCAGCGCAACGTCAAAGCACAACGTCACAACTGTAGAATTTTTTCTTGCTCTAATTAGTTGTATTAAAACTAAGCAATCACGCTCATCCATGACTACCATTTTCTTATTTGTGAAATTTTGAATCATTCAAACTATTTAAAAGGAAATACCGTAAATCAGCTGCCATAACAATTGAACCACTGAACGGTAAAAAGAAATTGTTCCATATGCACTTGAAGGGTTGGTTGGAGGGGTAAAAACCTTCCCTTATTAATGTTTTTCCTTTAAAGGTTTCATAACATTTGGATAAGTTAAAGCGCAATCGATCAGAAACATTTCAAAACTATCAAGGCAGTCGTTTTACATTACTCTGGCTGGGTAGGTAATCATGCTGTAACTCTTAATCTTAAGGTTCAGAAAGCGTAACTAACTCATCCACAACAACTGCGACCAACGCTTCCGTTGATCAAAGCGAGACGAGTATGTCAAACAATCAACAAGGTCTTCTAGCTGGTGACAGCAGTCATGAAGATGGCGGTAGAATAACCTCCCTCAACCAGCCCACAGTAGTAGATGGATCAAATAACCGCCTGTCTGGGACCGGGCTTGACTCGAACGGTCCATTGGTAGGTGGAAAAAAGGAAACAGAAAAACAACCGTCTGGTGAGAGCCTGGACACCAGCAGTCAACTTTCTGGTAAAGCTCGGCCACTTGGTAGCCACGTGAGGATAGTTGCCGTAGATGACACACCTCCTTTTAAGGGAGTACAGTTCAGCGATGAAGGTATGTTACAACCAAAGAGAACGACATACTTTGTGTATTTATCTTGTATATTTAATAGTGGACGTGGAGTCTGTTGGCACAACGTTGGCTAAGTTGAGCTATATTTGATTTATTCAATTTTTTATTAGAATTGTGTTTTAAAACAAACAAACGTTTTTGTAACACAAAGGCATCAACTCTTAAATTTTTTTGTTATTTAAAACGTTTGTGGTTTCAAGAAAAAAATTATCTAGTTCGCTTTAGGCCAAAACCTCGTTTTTTGTTATATATCTGTTTATCATTTTTAACGTATACATAAATGTAAGATATACACTTTAGTATCTGTTGTCAGCGGTCAAACTTGAACGATTGTTTTTTACTTTTCCTTGACAAATGAGAAATCGATTTTACTCCTGTAAACATGCACTTTTAAGGTTTAACACTTCGACTCCTCTTTATGCTCTGGAAATGAATCTTAATTTTCAAAAGTTATCTTTAAGTGGCAGTCCTTCTCACATAAAGTAACAAAAGTGTGATTAAGTTCTTTGACTTTTCAGAGGTAAAGTTTATGGACGAGGCTTTGGGCGCACACAATAAGTTTCGAAAGATCCATAACGCCCCTCCAATGATGTTGGATCGTGAAATGAGTATGGAGGCCAAGACGTTTGCAGAGAAACTTGCAAAGGAAAGCGTTCTGAAGCATTCCCCTAAGAGCAACCGTCCGGACCAAGGCGAAAACCTTGCAATGGGATGCTCCACAGACGAACCCCCTATAACGGCTTCTGGTGCTGTCAAAAAATGGTTTGTTTGTATATAGATCTCGTTATACCTAGTAAACCGCCGCCCGAATAGCCTAGTTGGCGCTAGTCTGCAGTGCGAGAGGCCTGGGTTCGAATCCCGGCCGGACCTAAAAGAATTTTGAGGAGGTGCTGCTTTTGCAGAGGTAAACATCTGCAATACTTAAACGTTTGCGTCTTTTCGACGGATAACTGACAATTTTCAACCCCGGGTGGGACTTTCAGTCAGTCCTGCCGGTTATTCCGTGACACCTCGAGCCAAATTGCGAAAACAAACACTTAATCTAGTAAGATACTAGTTCAATTGACAAGTTAAAATTACAGGCTTTCAAGCACACCCAGGAGAAAAAGTAGGAGAAAAGAAGAAACAAAGTTCTTTTAAAAGTAGGACAAAAGAAGGATTTCGAGGGGAAAAGTAGGAGAAAAGTAAGAGAATTGAGGGCTTAGAAGAAGGAATAGGAATGAAGCCTTGGTACCGATCTTTGAAGAAGTACTGATGAACTGCTTCTAGTCTGCCTGTGACTCGTTTCACTGCTGGTATGAGTGTGAGCCATCTGGACTGGACATGCCAGACGAACATTCGTTCGTCAAAAAATCTTCCTTGCGACATGGGGTCCAGGCTTTAACCCTGAACACCCGCAAGGCTTACTCCCTATTCCTGCATGATACAACCTTGCACAATTTGATAAAATTGCAGCATACGAAAAGTAGAAAAAAGTAGGAAATAGTAGGAATTTCAAGACAAAAGTAGGAACACTAGGAGAAGGGTAAAAAAAGTAGGAAATAGTAGAAAAAGTAGGATCACTTGAAAGGCTGAAATTAAGAACTCATCAACCACAACTACGAATAATTGCTCAACTCTTCTTTCGAAGTGTTGAAAACAAGAAAAGCTTTATTTTATATCAATAAAACTTTTGCATTAAAAATGTTTTATACATCCCTCCCACTTTCTCTTCTCCCTCCTGATCTATTTCTCTTTGCAAACTATCAACCTCAGCCGTCTGATATTCAGATGTTTTTTTCACTTTCTAGGTATGATGAGGTTTGTAAATACAATTTCGTTAACGCGGCCTTCCAAAAACCCGCCGGCCATTTTTCTCAAGTCGTGTGGAAGCCTTCGGTTGAACTAGGCCTGGGGAAAGCGGAAGGAAGCAAATGGGGAATGAAATGTACCTTTATTGTGGCGAGATATCGCGTTAAAGGAAATGTCGATACGGGAAACAATGATTTTGCAAAAAATGTCGATAAAGGCTCCTTTGATCCCGCCTACTGCAACGTGAATGACCGTGATGAGACAAGTGACAGCAAACCATCTCCCACAGCTTCTCTACCTACCATCGGAGAGATCAGGAATTACCCCGAGTACACGGGCTATAATGATGGTATCTACGGGAATCACCCCCAGTTCCGAGGGAAAATACCACGCCCACACAAAGGATCTCATAAAAACGCAGCGCGGCGGGGAAAGAAAGAACGCAACCAAAAGCGCGCGCGTATTCAGGTATTATGACGGGCTGCATCATTATAAAGTTTGAAAAATGCTTTTGATTGCTATATTGGTTAAAAAGCTACGATATCGAATTTATATAGGAATGGTTTGAAAGTTGCCAAGTTTAGTCTTATGCTATTTTATGCCTCACATTAAATAATAGATGTTTTCCAAGTAGACGGACCGCTAATTAGATCGCTAAAAGCTGTAGTTACAAAGAGAATAAACGAGCCCTTTTTCACTGCGAGCTACCGGCTGACGTTAATGTTTCGAACTAAGTATAACGGTTATAAGATTTATCTCTTTTGCCTGTGAAAAATTTAATCACATCTATTCCACCAGTACTTATCACTTTAATGAACAACTGAGCCTCGCTTGAAAACGCTTTGATAAGTAAGGTCTCTAGTAAAAGACCTCGGCCAATTTTTTTTCAGACAGACCTCACAGATGTGTATCATGCGTTCAAAAAAAATCAGATAATTACCGGCTTTGAGCCGAAACAAGTACAATTTATTGTCCAAGTTCCTGTAGGTGTTCGTTGTCCCATTAGTCAACTAAATCACATCTAAACTGTTAATTTCACAGCTGACTCACCTAGTTACTTACTTTTCACTCATGATTTGACAGATTCGACTTGTTGAGCTGTTGTGCGAGTTGTTAGCGTTGTGTTATGTCGTGTAACGTGAACCCTCACGTGGAATACCATGTAGCAAACCGAATTTTACTGCAATATTCAATGACTTTCCAGGTCTCTGCCGTTTAGGAAAAAAGAAAAAGGATAAAAAACAACCACAGAAATCAAGGCCTTAATTACCTGCATTCATTATCACCGTAGTTCTAGAGTGACGGTTACTGAGTGAAAACATTAATAGACAGGTGGATGAACAAATACCAGGGCTAGGTTTCTAATACATATCTAACTATGGATTTCAAGTACTTCTCGATTTCGTTTTCAAGACAAGCCCAAACATTTTTTCCGCGAAACCTCAGCGTTGGCCAAGAAACGCTGGTCAGAAGGTACGCGGGCTCTGGGAATGAGATTGTGTCGGAGTTACTCTGTGTTAGTTTTGGGCATAATTGTTGTAGGAACGATGAAGCATTTGATGAATATTTTTCTTCGTTCTCTTATTAGTTTTGGCCTTCACAAAACACAAGCGGTTTCGAAATGAAAGTCAACAGTAAGCTGCACCATAAAAGAAATTGCTTCTCCCACATCTGACAACTGACAAATTCAACTTTAGACCGATCGGTTCAACTTCTCTCTGAACGATAGAGACAAAGAAATTCGTAGCCGCTAAAAGCTAGGTGTTCGTAATCATTTCTTATAAACAGTAGTGAACGCAAGCGAAGTTCGTTTCGTTCTTCGTTGTTTGAAATTTGTTGAATTTCATCGAAACTTTGTCTCCTTTTCGGTGAAGTTTCACACCTTCTTAAAATTCTTTCTCCGTCGAAACTTGCCACTACTGTATATGATATTTCTTTATCATTTACCTCTGTTTAAAAGAAAAACTCTTGATACTGAAGCAAGCTGTTATTCCGTTTACACGATGGTACATGAAACAGTTTTACAATTTTACAAATGAAAAGCCCACTTAACTCATGCCACGTCTTTTCGAAAATTGAGTGACAACTGAAGGTACGCGACCGCGGGTCCTCAGATAAAACCATAACCTCGTAGTGAAATGAGCCTGTGTACGAGGCTAAAACAAGAGGCTATGTAGTGCCGGTTTTGCTTATATTTAGACATGGCCTTGAT
The DNA here is from genome assembly GCA_026413305.1 of Hydrozoanthus tunicans. NCBI lineage: Eukaryota > Metazoa > Cnidaria > Anthozoa > Zoantharia > Hydrozoanthidae > Hydrozoanthus > Hydrozoanthus tunicans. The sequence continues at coordinate 27,139 of JAOBAT010017013.1, read as the reverse complement.
TAAAGAAAAAAGTGTTAATAGTACAGTGGAACTCCTCAAAAACGGACACCAAGACAGAACGAATACCTTTAAAAAACGGGCACCAAATTTTGGCCCGTCGAGCGTTTTCTCAGTCAACTACCGTATTTTATATTTTTGAACCGTCACCTCTCTAGAACGGACAGTTTTCGCCGGTACCCAAGTAGGTTTCACTGAGGGAGAAAGCTTTACGTCATGAAAGAGAAATGTAAGGAAGAATGACTCAAACAGAGGAATACACAGTTTGGCAATTTTTAATAGCATTTGTACGGCAACTTTTGAAGTCATTTTAGTGGCAGCCTTCTTGGTGTATGGGTAACATTTTAGACATTTTCAAGGGTGTAAAAAGGGAAACCTTTTGTCATTTTGCAAGAAAGGCGGAAAATCCACCTCGGTGTCTTTGGGCAATTTGGGCCCGAGTAAATCAAATAAGATACTGCAGGGCCGTGTTTTATGCCACATCGGCAGATCATCTCTGCACGTTCTATGTATATCCCTTTTGAAAATTGTTGGTATCATTACTGTTCAGCAGCCATGACTAGAGTTTAAAATACTTACCCAATTCGAGGGTTCTGAGAGACCTCGACTTATTTTAAGGAATTTTTGTTCCACTGAATTCAAGACTTTCCCTGGTTTCATTTTTGAGACCTTAAATTAAAAGAAACTTCTGCTTCAGTTAGAAAATGTTTTTTATTGTTCTCCTTTTCCATTCTTTTCTTTCTTGACAATTCACCAAGAACTCGATGAACCGAATTAACGTTTGACGTAATAAAGCTCATTTTCTTTTTTATCAGTTAGTCGTGTTTTGGAAAATAGCCGTGCCTATTGACGAAATCCCAACTTATCTATCTATTCATTGAAAACCGAGTCATAGCTAGCGCCTATCTGTCGACAAGAAACTAACTGCAGTCAAGAGGAATAAACAAGAATCTGTAGAATCGGTGGACTCAAACAACTTAAAGAACTGTACAACGTGGTCTTAGGGAGTTTGATATTCACAAATCCTTCTATCCGTAAGCGCGAATGGCAACATTTTGTACAATGAACAGATTAAATCATGATGAATTATTTTTTACATTCGTGAAGTTTAAAGAAGAGTTCTCGCGTTTTCACATGCTTCAGCAACTAGGCTAAGAGAAGATCTCGAAATCAAAAAGAAGACTTTCAAACGCAACAACAGAAGTTAACTAAAATGTTGAACAAGATAAGGTTCAATCAACTAAGCCAATATGTTTTCGTAATGGCCCAAAACGAAATCAAGTTTTTCAAACCGTAATCTCATTCCATTCTTTCAACCTAATGTTCAGAAAAAAATCTATACATCTGTATTTTCTGTTGGAATGTTTGAAAAAAATATGGGTTTTAATTTAGGGAAAATAGGTTTTGGAGTTACAAAAAGGCGACATACTAGAAAAACACATCGCTTACTTATGCCAAAGTAGGAAAACAGGCAAGAAAAAAGGAAAAACACGCTTTAAAAAAATGACTCCTATAGCCATCAGTCTGTATCAGCAGAATCCAACCAGTTTAGATTTCTGTACTGTTTCAACGGGCACCATGTATTTCCAACACATACACAAACCATAGCTTGGAAGAGCATATTCAAAAACGGTCAGGTTGTCCATCAGCAGTTTTGAAATATTCGATTCCAAAAACAGGTCAATCGATCACGCGGTGCGTAAATTAAGCATTTCCACACTCAAGAGCGGTGCTTAATTCCCACTGGTTTTGGCGGGCGGGCCACAGGTCTTACAAATATCATGGTTTCTGAGATACAAAACTGTTCTTGCGCTTCAACAGTAATTCATAATGATTTATCATTGCTTTGTCTAGGCGGCAAGATTCGGTGATACTTGTAAGATCTGTGGCCCAAAGAAAAAAATAGTGGGTGCGCACGAGTGTAAAATGCCTAAATCTTCACAAAAAGTCAAAGAGCTCCGAGTCCAAGATCACGCCGCAGAAGCCACGGAACGTTGGTATATTAGATAGAATATTTAGCGCATGTAATTCTCTGCCTAACAAGTTTGGATTTAGTATCGAAGTACAATCTACGCATCTTCGTTATTTCCTTAAAAAGGTAAAAAAAGCAAAAAAAAAAAAAAAAGACTAAACTTCAAATGACAGTTTTAAAACTATATTAGTATTAACATTGCTTCTTATGGCCTAGCAAGAGCTTTGCAGTTGATGGGAGAGGATGTGTTTGGATAGGTTTAGAGTTAGTTGAAAAGACTTAAATCGAAGGATGGTTATAACACTTAACAGTGCAGACGGATAGGAAAAAAGTGGTCATTACGATAGGTTACGAAAGCGAAAAATTATTTCTGATGTAAGTTTTTTTCTATAAGCAAAACTAAAATCCTTTGGCCAAGCCACACCATTAGAGCACACCGTAGCTTACGATGTATCTAGATCTGAGAAAAACCATCCCGGCAACTAGGCCAATTTGTCTGCAGTACGAAATTCGACCATGACTGATGGACTGTTCAAGCCGCCAAAAAACATTTCTTTAGACGTGAACAAGCTTTTCTTTGTAGACAAGCTCAATTTGTTTTAAAACATCCCGCAATGCCTTCCGAGTCGCTTATGTAATGTCCAAACTTATTAAATCTCTACAACTACTACTAAAACCAGAGTTCGAAGAGTCCTCAATAATTATCATACTCGGCGGGCAAGGCTTCTGTAAAACCATAGTGTTCAAATTCCAATTACTGTCACCGGCACTACAAACTGACGGATGCGCAAATACTTTTAAGTTGCTTAGATCATAAATTCCTGGCCACGAGAGAACAGCGGTGAAGGAAAGAGTTGAAGTCTCGTTCGGCATTACTCGGAGTCTTCTAGAGGTCTGGCCAACCCAAACAAAGGGAGGTGAAGAAGGAACGTTCAGGTTCCCAGAATCTGTTTCGCTGATAGCTTTTGCCGATTGTTCTTCTGCTTTATTTGTCTGCGTAACTGCAGCTGTTGATGCTTCAGATGTGCTGAAAAATAAAAATAAAGTCAAAGCGATATTTTGAAATACGTCAACAATTTAAAACCATAACAAATTAGGATTGGCAAGATTCCTTAGCACGGACGACAAACTTATTATTATTGGACGAAGTTGGATGGAAAACAAAACGTTTTACAGATGAAACAAGCTTAGGATACTGGTAAACATTATACTGACGTTTTTTTTTATTGCTGGTCAGTAAATTGCTAATACCAGTTCACTTTCAAGTCTCGTCATCATTAAGTTACAAAAAGCCACGAATCTAGGCGACTGATCGGTAAGTAACTTAAAAAATACAATTAACTAGATATAGTGAATTAATAAAATGCATTACCACCATAACATCAGAGACCTTCTTCTGATCATGAAAATAATGACTACGTTGTTTTATAACTAAAATAGACTAATTAACAAACCTTGGGAGAAGTTCCACAAAAACATCGATCTCGCTTTTGCAACAGGAACATAACACTAATTCCACGGGAATATTGCACAACCTACAAAACCACAATTCTTTTCATAAAGTACTCAGAACTTCTTCTTAAATAGCTCTTGCACAATATATAATGTATACGCACTCATGTATGCTTCCTCAAATAAAAAATACAACGATAACCAGATCAACTACGAGAAGAACACTTCCAAGTTCTAAGAATAAGATATCCGGGAGCGAAACATGATTTGTCCAAAGACCAATATTACTTTAAGAAATACTCAGCACCGAACATCAACTTCTTAACATATCCCCATCCAAACTAATCATTAATAAGGGTACGTTCCTTTTGTTAAATCAAAATCCGGATTCCTAAATACAAAGCTGGATTTAGCGTTCGTTTATTCAAAAATTTCATGAATCCGATTTTTTTGAGTGGATTCTTTGGATTCAATCTGAAACCGATTCCAGATTTCATAAGGTCTGCGTTTCACATTTGACAAATCAGCGAATCAAGATTTTGTTTTGCAACTATCATGTGTGTTTTACTTAGCACACATGCGCAGCAAACGACCAAAAATCTATTTTCAAATTTTCCGTTCCAATGGCAATATCACAGGAAACCCAAACAATACAGATCTTAGGAATCGGGATTTGGATTGTACAAAAGGAACGTACCCTAAGACCTATCTCTGCTTTGCCTACAGTTTTATGGGAGAAGTTTAAACCCCATACCAAACACTTCTGTAAATCATAGACAAGTAGGCTTAACATACCACGAGACCTGTATCCGGGAATGAAACTTTAGAGGCTAGAACAGCCGCAATGCAAACACAGCGAGCTAGTAGCTTTAGGTACGTCCGCTTGGGACCTATTCTGATTCCGGATTACTTACGTTACACGCGCCAACTTGAATGGCTACAACAAAATCACTTTTTTCCTTTAAGTTACACTAATTGTTTTCTCAAACGCTTTTTTAAAAAGAAATCTGCTTCTCCAAAGTGAAAGTTACTGTGTGCCATAAGAAAAACAATACTTGGAATAACTGTTCAATTAAAAAACTTGAAGCAAGAAAACCCGGAATATTTCAAAACGTACTCCTGTTCCGGGCCAAACGAACACAGCTGGTATCGCTGCTACCAGACGTTTTAACCCTTTAACCCCTAAGAGTGCCCAAAGATGAGTTTGTAAATTCTCCAAAATTAAGTCCATAGTATTCCTTTGAGAAGTTTGGGAGAATATCTTAATTCATCTTCAAGAGTTTTTGGTGGATGGTCAAATTTCATATTCTCAGCACTAACCAGCTTGTTTTCTTTTGTTTACTGTAAGGAGAACTTAGGGCTGAAAGGGTTAAGGGTAGCAAGGTAACTTCCCAAGCCAAAAATAAAGACACTGCTCGTCACTATTAAAGTGAGGTTATACACTCTTTAACCAAAAACAAGTACTTCCAAATAACAACCTGGATTTTTGGAAGTTGTTGACATGTACTGCCGGATGACGCAGAAAGTATTTAGCCAAAAGTTCCCTGCTGTCCACGATGTTGGCAGTCAGTGGTACTCCGGGGCTCGGTGCCACCTCGGTCATCGTAGAAGACAACTAAAAACAGGGGGAAAAATGTGTTGTTTTGAAAGATTAGGGTAGAATAAAGTAAACACGGAATACGGCAGGTTGTTTGCAAGTCACACTGCCACTTTGTCACACACCATCTTTTTATCTGCTTTTAATTTTTTTAAATATTTTTTTTTTATGTTCAACTAAATTGAGAAGCCATTTTTCAAATATCATAAACGCTCTTATAATCCCCCCCCCCCACCCCATCTCTAATAAGCTCCCCTCTCTAAAAAGACCCCCGTCTAGAGCTTCAAATTTAAAATAGGCGCCCTCTCTCTAGCACCCCTCCCCCAGCATAAAGACGATGGAACTAAAACATAACGCTTCCTGTACAAAAATTACATTTTGTCAACGGTTATATGTGTCAACGTTTTTAAAAAGCGCTGATTACGACGCTTGAGGAACACTGAGGCACTATGTTGCTATTAAACGTGTTGTTTCTGTAGTTGGCTATTGACAGTTTTTAAATAAGCCCCCTGTTTGAATGCCCTCCCGGGGGCTTATTAGAAAGTTAACGGTAAGGTACTCCAGATTTCCAGTACCCGTACGAGAAAGGACGGTGGTCATACGTACCATAACGGGGACTGGTGCCGACAATGTCTCTGCGAGAGTCGTTATAGCTACGTGGCTCTGACCAACAACTGTCCTCTCCGCAAAAGTCTCGTCAAGAAAAGAAGACTACAAGAAGATAGATAGAACAATCTGTTCTTATTGCGCTCGAAAAATATGGAAAATTGGGTCGAAAATATTGCTGAATTTTAGGGAAAAAAGGCTCAAAAAATATAAGAAAAGGATATAAATCCTGGTGCTAATTTTTCCTTACTTTGTTTTTTGACCTAAGTGTTGTTTGTGCAAACGTCAAACTCACCTCCCAGAAAACAAGAAGAGCCATGTCAATTTTGCAAGTGTTTGAACTCAAAGTTCCCCTGTTCTCATCAAGATCCACACGACTCGATGCTTCGCGAATTTCACACCAGGCACTGGATCGCAACAAGAAATCAACAGCAGGAGTTGCGCCGGCATCAATCTGCATTAGAATTGTTAACAATTTGGTGGTAAGTTGAAAGCCACTACAACTTGATGATCAAGAAGAACTTACAATGCCACCAGGATAAACTCCGAATAATTATCATTAACGTTATCGATGTAAAGCAAAACTAACGCGGTATCATCAAGGTTGGTGTCTGAAAACCTTTAAAGAGAATCTAATACAAACAAATACACCGATGAGAGGCAGTCGACATGCAGCTTTAGGAACCGCAAAAGTTCACATCAGTGAAACCCAGCCTTCGAGTTAAACCTCTTGGAGAAAGTGTTAGTCAGGGTTCACAGAGTTTTTCAATTTTGTTTTTCCGTTTTAACCAGGGCTTTTCCTGCCGACAATAAGAATAATAGTATTCACAATGCCTTGTTTAAACAACTTTTTAATAGTAAATGTCGTTAAATTCGTATTCATTTAACCTAAGATTATAGCGACATTCAAAAGCAAGTCGAAAATATTTGTAGCTAAAAACTAAAAAAATGCATCATTGGCGAATCTAGTTTTTTTCAATAAAATTCTATGAAACTTGCCTGAGTTTGATAAAAAAATTTCCAGGGCTATTCCAGAGCCCGTGCGAACCCAGGTTAATAACGAAATTCCACTGGACTAAGTAAAGTAGCAATATGCAAAAGCGATACTCGTATGATATACCTGTTTATCCGAAAAACAAACATGAGAAAACTGCAGCGTGGAGACTCCATCTGTACTAGAATCTGAAAACAATGAGATTTCAATAGACTTAAGATGCCACAAGTTATTTTCTTGGAATTGTGTTAACTACGTTCACAAGGTCCCAATGTCAGCTTAAAGGCAACCAAACAGATTTCTGGTCACATAAAGTATAACAACCTTGGCTGTTCATCGAAGTTAATAGCTAATGAAAATGGAAGGCTCCGAGTTTAAGCTAAAAAAGCAGTTTCTCTTCTACACTGTAAATGATTACGTACCTATTAGTTTGTAGCGAAATTTAATACATGATTGCTGATCTTTCAAATTCTATAATTTTCTACTTGGTTGTCTGTTGCAAACCAGTCCTAAAACGGCATTCATTTTTTCTTGTCATAAATTAACATTTTTCGCTCGAAAAACTGGAATTCCGAAAAGGCATCGTGCAATGTGTGATCGGCTTTGGACTGATTTCAACAGGGAAACTTGCTTGAAGTGAGCGCAAACGGGAAATACGGAAGTTGCAGTGGTTGGCAGTGTTGTGTTAATATATGTATCACTGAAAATCCTTAAATTTTATAGGAATCTTATCAACGTGCCATATTGCCATACAATAAACCTGTTACCTACGTTCTATTCGTTGCTCTGTTCGGACATGCCAAGATAAGGTTTACCCGAAAAGGAAGAGGAAGAAAACGAAAATCATCTAGGTACAGCTTTAAAACTATCCTCAGATCAAGTGCATTTCTAATCGTAATGCCAATTCAGAAACACTTTTACTGCAAATAACGTCTTCAAATATTTCCGAGATCTACGGGGGCTTGTTATGTTTACAGTAATGCTACACCTTTTTTAAAGAAGTCTTCTCTTAGTTAATAATGTAAAATTTGATCGTTACTCAGCCGTAAGGCAGCCCAGTCTTAGACTTCTATAAACACAAGTTTATCTTACAAAAAACTCTTTTAAAAGCGAAAGGAGTTGTATAGTTACCTAATACATTGTGATGATTATCAATCCGAGAAAGGAAAATATTTTAATCTAAAAGTCGGATTTTTTCCATTCCTGGATTGAAAATCATCATGATGTTCTTAAATCGCCGGATCGACGTGGCTTACCTGGTGCAATTATTCTTCTCTTCGATTTCAGCTGCACGGCGACCGTCTCCCCTGGGTGGACTTTAACCGGTCCGTCTACAATAAAGACACATTTGTAGTCAATCATAGGCGTCCGGCTGGCTTAAGCATGCAAGACATCCCAAAAGGAATAAAGTATCCAGATAATGACAAAATCTACGTCAGCTAGACTGTTTAAACTTTCCAAAGATCGTTTGTTTTCTCTTTTGTCCGAGTTTCACATTCCAACGTGCAGCTGTTGTTTTCAGTATTGTTACCCGCCGTCTTCGTCGATGTCCTTGATACTCAAGGTCCTAGTTTAAGAATCGAGCACGGCGACGACGACAGCCTAAAACAACGGTAGATGCACGTTGGAATGCACAAGGTGGGTCACCTGTACGCTGTCCTGTTAAAACTTACAACGTAAAAAGCTTAGTCTTAAGTTTTCACGGCAACGAGAGGGACCTACAGAAAGTCTTATCAATCTTCAATTACACCTTTAAGAAAACGCTAACTCTTTTTCTTTTCACAAAACGTAACTCGGACCAACGATAATGGGAAACTAGCCAAAAGCGATCGAAAAAGGCAAGCAAGAAGACAGTGTGTCTTTTGAAAGCCGTCCTCGAAGTTGTCATCGTCATACTAAAGGGATCCTTCGGCGTGTAACATAATTAGTTTCATACAAAACTTTTGTTAAGTCTATGTACACATAAGTAGCATAAATTTAATGCTTCTATGCACATAATGCCAAGCAATTTAATATTTTGACCAGTTTGAAATTCTTGCGCGCCGCCATTTTGAATTGTGACGTAACTTGTTTGCAGTACCAGACCCCCTTTCGTTCACTGCTATTGTATCCATCGCAAGTGGAGACTGGAACTGCAACCAAGTTACATCAAACAGGGTTCGTTAAACCTTCAGAACTTCAAAAATCCAGGGCTTTCCATGGTTATATTTTTATTTTTTCCAGGGCTTTTCCACGACTTTTTAAACCCAGAATGAAAATATCAACGTTCAAAATCACCTGTTTAAACAATGTTTTAGTAATTGTCTTGAAAAGTTGTCTTTATTGGACATAATATAACAACGACATGAAAAAAGTTTTAAGTCTTTGTTGTTACTTGAAACGAAAAACAATGCATCATTTGGGAAATCTAGTTTTTCAATAAATTCTATGAAATTTTCCAGGGCCTTTTCAGGGGTTTCCAGGGCTTCAAAAATTTTCAGGGTTTTCCAGGATTTCCAGGGCCCGTAGGAACCCTGGTCAAAGTGCGCGGGAAATTCAAAACCGTAAAACTGGTCGAAATAAACTGCTTGGAATTAGTTTTAGGCACAGAGTTATCCGATCTGAGCTACAGATATAGACACAGAATTAATAAGTTTTGATTGAGGCCACTAATGTTATACAGTGGAGGCCTTCTATATAATGTCACTACCGTTGAGACTAGTTTGATCGGCTAAAATCTTAACAAACATTCTGTAAGTAGTCCTTACATAAATGTTACCGCACCTTTTCTATCGTGGCTAAGAGGTTGTATGGCCCAGAACTGACTACAACACGACACTTGTGTAACACGCAGGTCCTTGTGCTTATGAACCTGGTCACCCTGAAATACAACGTGATGAAAAACATCGGTTAAACGATGCACCCAAAAATATATGTCGATGGTACAACATGAAAACCTGTTGCGATAGAGCCAAATAGCTAACAAATGTAACTCGTGCGTGCAATAACAATGTGTGTAGCAGCCCTTTGTGTTCCTTTAAAAATTTGTTGAAACTTTCAGAACAAAGCAGTTTTAAAAATAAAGCATTTAAGTTTGAACCAAAAGTCCACAAAAAAGGTAAATGATCATATTTTTTGCTGAACATTCTGCTGCAAAGCTGATTTTCCTTTTTTTTTCGTTGTAAATTACAGTAAACTGTTAATGTTCAACCATGGTGAATTTACCTGTACAAGACTGTCAATGTCCACTGACACAATCAACTGATCTTGATCACTACATAAAAACAGAATACACACGTTTAAGAACTAAGGTAAAAACAAGCACATATAAGAGCCGGTCGTTGGCTTAATTTTACTTGTTGGATTGAGTTCTAAGGATAAAATCTTTTATTGCCAAGAAAAGTAAAAGTATTAAGATTTTTCAAGCTAGTTGGAAGTATTCAAAGGTTGTAGTAACTCAACTGAAGACACACATTGTTTCCGAAGTTTCCCACAGCAAAAATGTTAGACATACCGTTCTTAACAGAATGCAAACGTGAGGGCACAAACTGAAATTATCTGCTTTCATCTGCGACTGTTTTGTAGTGGTTTACAGTCCAAAACAATAATGACACTGAAACTGGCTACTTCTTTGAACCTCAAGCCTATCGGCCACATCAACCGCAGAAGTTAGTGTTGCCGTAGCAGTGTGCAGGCTTCACCGACTTATTACAATAATCGGGTAAAGGAATTTATACTTAAACAATATCTTTTTTAAGCAAACCTGTCAGTTTCCGAGAAATGCTTGCTTCTCCTTGCAGTAGCCCTCACATTGACTGAACTCACTGCTTCCATGTCAAATGCATGTTGCAATACTCGATAGCTGCAACAAAAAGTAGTAATCAATATTTAAGACCTCATACAAAACTCATTCTCTGTCTCTACTAACAAGGAATGTAAATGAAAATGACTATTTTATCTACTCAGCACAGTAAATTCACGCTACCTTGCTCTCTGACTTTTATCCACAGACTCGTAATAAAACATGATGTCTTTTTGCTGTTTTCCTGGATTCCCACTACCTTGTAACCAAACAGGCACTTTAAACGAAGACCCTGGCGTTACTGTACCACCAGGAATCGTCACCTCATCAACTTCTCTCACATCACTGTCTGACAGGACTTTCCTGTCGTTTTTGTCAGTTAACAGTTCGTAGGTTGCCTTGCCACCAGAGGTCGACTCACTTGATCCAAACGTGAACAGTTCAGGAGACGACGAGGCGACGAAGAGCTTCTCTAATGGACACCAACCAACGTTTTTTAACTCGACCGTCGTACGAACAACTTCATTACATAGCAAATTAGAAGGAAAACTGTAGAAACGCGCCTAAAAAGCAAGAGAAACATAAAGCTCGCTGTGTTGCAAAAAAATCGCTTGGATACCTCTGGTTTGTTTATGACCAAACAACCACATCACTAACTTTAGCACTTGAACTTAAAATATTAACAGTTACTTTACTCATGTATAAACAAGTAACTTACCTTCTTTGGATTCTCGCAGTTATCTAGTATATTATTATCTTGTCACTTTTTTATTCTTCCCGCAATAAGAGTTTCCATGATGTGATAAGATACATTTTAATCAATCTCGATGAACGCAGAATTATTTATCTTATGAGTGTGAGTAATAACGGGGCAAGTTACTTACTTCGTTAGTTAATTGTATTCTTCTTTCTTTACGAATGGCAACTTACTATCAGTTATTTATGTTCACTTTGTCAATTGTTTTCTGTTGCGTTAAAGTGATAAAAAAAAACGGGTAGAGCTTAGATTTTCTTTAAAAAAAATAAAGATTTGCAAAGCAACTATAAGCAACATGAAAGAAAAAAATGAAGTTTACACCAAATTCAGAGTTACAAGTTTCACTGGTAATTAATGTAGAATAGCTAGTAAGCAAACCCTTAAAAAAGGGGATGAGATGTAGCTGATACACGCGTTTTTTGACTTGCCAAAATTTTAAATGTTTTAAGTTAAATTCATGGCTTAAAAAGTCATAAATTGTTTAATTTGCATTTCGGGAATTTAGACTTTAAGGACTATGACTGTATGCTTATCAGTCTGAGCGAAACATTTTCTTTGTGTAAAATCAAAAAACTCACTGTACCTCCAACAGCGGCATTATGGGACCGACATCTAGTTTGAGCCTGTTGTCTTTTCCATAGACAACAGACGTCTTCTCTGCTTTAGTACTATTCAGTCTCGGGCCTCGCACGTTGAGATCTAACTGACCCAGCATACTAACTGCTGCCACTGCTGGGTGTGACTCGGTCGACAAGTTCACAAGATCCTCCACTGGGCCACTGATCGTCACACTGCTGAGGTTGTACCTCAAGCCAGTGATATGAAGTTCTCCCATGCAGAGTGGAACAATTGCAAGTCGTGCCTGAGTTGAACAAAAAAAGTAATTAAGCCATTTCAGCCGCAAATACGTCAAATGGCGGATATTGCCAAGTTTTCTGGACAACTAAAACCCATGCTTTTCACGTTACAAGAATTTTGATTTTAGGCTTCCGTAGTTTGCAATGTTTTATCAACCCCTATTTTTTTCATTACAAAATGTTTAACAGTGTCAAAGGAAAAAAACCGAAAATCCCAAACTTGGTAAATATATGGTGTACAGAATTCCCAATACCGAGTAATTCCCAAGTTTGGAAGTTCTCTTCTTGGTTAAATGCGTCTTTTGAACTTGGTAAACTCAATTTCCCAAGTTTCGTTTTGCTCCTTTTTGGGATTTTGTTGGTAATAAGAGGTGTTCGAAGAGTTTTGGCGTTCTTATATTGGTAAAACGTTGGTATGCAACATCCCAAACTTGGGATAAGTTTGGTAAAACCTAAAACACAGTATTAGTAAAAAATTAAGCTGGGAAAATCTTGGTAGTTCAAATACAACAAGAAATAACAACGTGATACAGTAAAACCCAAACTTGGTAAATCTATGGTATACAGGATTCCCAACCTAGTACTAAGTAATTCCCAATTTGGGAAGTTCTAATTGTTTGGTATATGCGTCTTTTGAACTTTGTAAACTCGAACTTCCAAGTTTGTTTCTGATCCTTTTTGAAACAGCTTTGGTGATAAGGGGTGTTCGAAGAGTTTTGACGTTGGTTAACTTGTAAAACGCTGGTATGTTAAAGAGTGACAGAATCCCAAACTTGGGATATGTTTGGTAAAACATGAAAACACAGTATTAGTCAAAAAATTAAGCTGGTAAAATTGTGGTAATTCAAATGCAACCAAAAATCACAACAGGGTAGAGAAAAATCCCAAACTTGGTAAAATTATGGCATATAATAAATCTTATTAGTACCAAGTAACTCCCAAGTTGGGAAGTTCTGCTTGTTTGTTGTATGTGTCTTCTGAAATTGTTAATCTTGATTTCCCAAGTCGGGTTCTGCTCTTTCTCGGTAATGAAAGGTATTCAAAGAATTTTGCCGTTCTTAAATTGGTAAAAAGCTGGTATAAAAATACTCGTTAATTGTAAGAGCTATGAATGAAAACCTCTGATGTTGGTAAACTGGCCGAAGCTGAAAGGGTTTATGACTAAGATACTAAGGTTGGTTAGTTATAAGAATGGGATATAAAATGCAATTGACTGCTTGGTCTTCAAGAAAAAGTATGACTCTGGTAGCTGAATAACTCCTTATAGTGAATGTAAACAGAAATGGCCCTTCAATATGATTTACTCTGTTAAAGGGTGGCGCTCAAAAAGTCAGCTTTAGGAACTTCTTTCTCGGTCCATGTCTCACTTACTTATCAACGCACAAATAATTTTTTTTTAAAAACAAATTCATATATCGTACGTTTTCTCCTTTTACTGCCTAACTACTGTAGCTGGTCAGAATGACAGCAGTATAGAGTCCGAGTTAATCCCGGCTGGTAACCCGGGCTACAAGCCAGATAGTCAAATGTTTGAACTCCCTAAACAACTGACAACCAACCCCTGCCAGCGTTTTCGGTTGAACTCTTAAAAAATCAAGACAATCCATGAACTCAAGAAGTAAATATTATCAAACATAACGGTTGATCAAAATCAGAACTGTGAGATACCAATTAGAGTTAAATACAATCTTTTGGTGATCTCGTTAATTAATGAAAACAACTGCCATTTTACCAGATGAATAGGCATGAAGAGTGTAAACATTCCAATAATACAAGTATCAGTATCTTACCGGCTTTCGCTCATTCCCTGCAACAGCAAAGTGTTTAACAACTTCTGTCTGGACCAGATCTTCATACGGTGCAAGCTGTAACGAGAAGATGTTTGCTACTGTTAAGCCGCTCTTACAAAATTTCATTTTATTTGTCTTACTTCTTTGCCGTGACCATTCACAACGCCACGTGATGGACATTCGAAAAGAGGGCTCTTTTTTTCCAAGGCAGGTATATGACTTGGCAATCACCTTATTTTAGGCTAAATTTAAAAATTATCTAAATGTAAAAAAGATGCAAATAAATGTATTGTTAATGGCTATTTGAATTAAAAAACCTACTGCAAAAGAGAAAAGAGTTTAACGAGCTATAAGTATGCATAACGAACCTCATTTGAAACTGGCTCTTTGCCCTCTTCTCCATGGGGGTTGAACTTCCAAAGCAAAGACAAATTACTTAGGTTAAGAGGGATTTTCAGAGGATTGCAGAAGACAACTTCAACACCAACCGGTTCTGTGAAAAGAAATTGTTAGCTTAAATTAAGTAACTATATCTGCCCAAAATACCCTTGTTCTAACTTTTTGTTTTATTCTTATCATTAGACAGTTTTGCCAATACGATTATCTTTTTTTTTACTTGTTTCTCTATATACATTATCTGCAATATTTAGGAACAACAGAGGCACAGTTAAAACCGTTAATTGAAACTCCGAAAGGAAACGGCATTAGCGGTTCGAATCAACCGAGTTTGAGTCAAGTGATTTTGTATCTAAGATCGATCCTTTGTTCGAATTAGCGGGTGTTTCTTTAGTGAAGTTATTGTGTTCAAAGAGTAATGTGTTGCCAGTAAATGGTAAAGCCAAGTCATCTTGTTCTGCATACCACTCGGCACATTACCTTTCATATAGCATAAGGGTTTGTTGGTATTATTGGTTCCTGAACTGAGGCAAGGAATATGAGACTGGAAGAACGGTGGTAGAGGGGTAATGTTTGCACGCTCATAGGCATCTTCTTCTAACTTCCGCCACTGTGCGATCACCTTTGGGTCATAAGTTTGATCAAAGGAGAACAAACCAATAACTATTCCCTGATCATTACTGCCTGTCTGATCTGGCCTGCTTGAGTCTGTATCGGGAGATGGGGTACATTCTGGAGCCACGCCCTGCATCGGATGATTCCTGTACGGCAGGATAACTTTGGTTGCATTGGAATCTAGCACAGGTAGGGGGAGAATCGGCAGCTTTTCGTTTCCCTGAACAGCAACTTTATCCTTTGATATTCCATCTTTTTTCTTTTCCATTAGTTGCTGTACAAGCAAGAAAATAAAGGTTATTTCGATAAATAATAAACCTGAGAGGGTTTACTACACTAGGGAATTCTAAAGGAAATGTTTTATTAGAAACAAACTAAAGAAACGCCACAGCGACTTATCGGAGTATATTAAAACAAATAAAGTATGAAAATAATTTGAGAAAATAATCAAGCAGCATAGTTTATATTACTGAGGTTCTTTCCGGTGAGAAATACAGCCTCATTAGATGATGTAACGTCACATGAACACATCTATCTAACACATTTTGTGATTACGATCGAACAGTTTCAAACTGTTGTACAGTGGAATCCCGGTTTAACGATCTTCGGTTTAACGATATTCCCGGTATAACGATAAACATTCGTTTCTCCGGCAAAAGTTATAGTAAAATTTATGGGGCAGAACCCCGCTTTAACGACATTCGGTTTAACGATATTCCCAGTTTAACGATGGGGATATGTTCCCTGAGAGCAAAATCTCTCCCGATATAACAATAAAATCAACATGATAGACCACAAGAAATGCTGGTTTTATAGCAAAACAAACTTTAATTAATAAACATCAATGCCTCTGTCAGTAATCATTGTTCTTGCTCACACTCCAGCAGCCATAATTGCTGATTGATATTAATTAATCAATTGATATTACAAAGTATTAGTTACAAATTTATCGATCACTGAACATCGAGTAAAAACGCGTACGTCACCTTTTCCCGGTATAACGATATTTTTAGAAATTTTCTCACACTATCTTCATACCGGGAACTCGGTATGACGATATCCCGGTTTAACGATATAATTTTGACTCCCCCTTGGCATAGCATTAAACCGGGATTCCACTGTAGAAGGGTTTTAGATATTGTTATTAATAGACCATCTGTTATTTGTTTGGTAGTTTGGAGCAAAAGTTCCCTTGTTTCGTTTCCTGAAGGTGTTTGTATTTGAAAAGCTTTGTTTGTAAACAATACGTCAGCTAAAATTCTCCTGTACTTGATGACTCCAACACCTCAACAAAGGAAATAAAAACCGATTCAAAGTGATGAGGCAATGTGACCAATGCTTTATTCAAATCTGTATGTTAGGGCAAATGACTTCAAAAAGTCAACAAACAGTTAAAAGTGGTTGACGCCGTTGTTGTTTGGGTAGCGGAGACGATATCAACGCGTGGAAAATTTCACTTTTAAGGCTATAGTGAGGTCGGCCAAAAAAGAAGTTCGGACAACATCTTCAAAATAGTTTAGATTTAACACTAACTTGATGTTACTGCAGCCCTTTACGATCCTTTCAATATTGATTACCGTCAAATTACAGTGTTATGTTCAAAGGGTTGTTTGGGATTTTCTGAATTCACAAAATTCCCTAACCTGCAAACCCACAAAATTGATATACTGTACCTTCAATACCTTTCCCTACATGGTTACCCCAATGGAAGTGTTTCGATCAATTTCTCACAAAATCTGAACGTTTGAGATTCCCGGATTTCAATTAGTCTCTACGTTAGCGTCAAACACAGAAGGTGAAGCAGTAAAGCTCACCTTATAAACAAACAGGAATTCCCGAAGATAAGCCGCCTGCTGTTCTGGAGGTTGTTTGCTCTCGTACACCAAAAGCTGTCTGAACGACCACTGAGCTTCTTCCAGATGTCGAAGGTTAAACGAATGGCGCCCAGTAGTAAAGTTAATGTGGTCCTAAGGTAACAGAATCGAACATGCAAGTAACAGTTAGATTTATATGGAGGGTTAAAGATCAGATGAACAACGCTTCTGTTTAGATTAGAAGCTTAGACAGTTATAAGTCAAATTTCATAATTGGAATGTAATTCTTAATCTCTGTTAAGAATCGAAACTCGACGTTCCAAGAGCGTGTACTCGGGCTACAACAATGGTTAAATATGATTGGTTGATTGGTTGGTTGAATGATTGAATGATTGATTGATTGATTGATGCACAGATACTAAACTTGATAAATCCTTCAAATAGGGCAAACGTTGCTTCTTCCTTGTGAGCTATCCAACATGTTACGACTAAGACAAAGTGATATTAATTCTTATGGGTAATTTGGTTGATCATGAGACTGTTCCCGGCCAATTGCAAACGCGACATGACAGATTGGTAGATCTAGATCTAGAGTCATGTCCAACTGCTGGGTAGCCCGACTAAAAAACAGTATCAAAGACCAATTAGCTCTAACTCTGGTTAACTTTTTTATCCACGCTGGTGTTTCTTACCGTATGATAACTGAACTGGCTATAAATTTGTGAACAACTTATTTCTATTAATTGAAATTTTGAACAGCGTTTATAAGCAAAGAAAACCTTTTATTGTAAAGACGTAGCTGCTCGAATTTCTCCTTTAACCAATAATAAATCAACCGCTGTTGGAACAACCAGTCCAAGAGCACTGCCCTGTCTTGAAATAAAGAATGTTAGGGTATGTACCTACTGTAAATTGCCATCCTTACCTCTGCCAAAGTCCAAGATTTGTTCCTGTAAACCTCCAAGGCTTGCTTGTAACACTGCAATGCATGCTTTCGCTACAAAAAAGCAATAGCAGGGGTTAAAGAACAACCCCCCAAAGAGATGCACAGCAGTGATTCGCCTGCTATCTGTCAAACGTTAAACCCTCCCATTCCAACAGAATTGCCAATATCTAAATTCTCCTTACAGTATCAGCAGAAAACAAGCTAATTAGTAGCGCTTGAGAATATGAAACCTAATCGTCCATCAAAAGCTATGTATGCAAGATGATTTATGGAACTCTCACAAGCTACCCGGAAATACTATGGCAGTTAAAAAACTCATCAATGGGCACTCTTAGCGATGATGGGATTAAACTGTTAGAAGAGTTTCATTTTATTATGAAGAATTGAAGCGGCCTGGGCCAATACCAACCCCAGACACAAACAGGCACCTTTTTATACCTTACGGCTGATGGAAACCGTGACAAACCCATTGAGCCTCCACTGACGGATTTTGAACTCGTAAACTGTTTTGGAACTACATAGAGATCGGGAAATTCGAAAATGAAACTCGCTCCTTATCTAAGACCAGTAGAAAGTCTACAGAGAAATCTATGATTATGCAAAAGATGACGACCTTCACATTTACCCACAATTCCTATAGAAACGCATAGAGAGAATCTGTAACCCTCAAATTTTACACACTCAGTGATGTTAGTACTGAGAAGAGTTTTACCAACTGTTACCTTCCCTGAGCATCTTTTAGCGGTGTAGAGTTTGCAATGCATTGTGGTAAAATAAACAGCCGCCATCAGAATGGTCAATTTGGAAATTAAATTGAAGTTCATTACTATCCTAAGACCAATGCAAGGAGGTATACCCAGAAAAATTATTGTGAAATTGAAACGGATGACCAACCAAGACACGGTCTACATAAAAACAGGGAAATTGAAAAAGGAATTCATACTTTTTCTAAAACTCTTACAAAGTAATCAAAAAGATTGGTAAAATTGTAACTGAAAACTACAGCACACTTTTCTAAGACCAGTACAAGATTTACAGAAGTTCATATCTTTTCTAAGCCCAAACAATCTAAATATCTTAAAATTTGCAATCACTTAACTTTAACCTTGATCTTCAACTTGAAATCATTCTGATACCTTTCTAGAGCTTGACACAAAACCTAATTCAAGAAGATCTTTGATCTTAGAAACAGCCTCAAAAAGGCGGCAGTTAATATATTCGCTATCGAAAACTTTACTAGGCAAACAAATTTAAACCCCATGATTTCACCTATACCCTTAGCTGTTTTATCTAAATTATTAAGTATCTGAGGCATTAAACTGTTTTCATAAATTAGTCTGACGATGTGACCTCTGTTGCATTCCATCTCAAGGAAGGCAGCCCTTAACTGTAGCTAACCTGAGCGGATTTGCTAAATCTGTGACCAGCCAGAATCATGTTAAACGCATATTTCCTGATCATCGGTGGCTTGCAGTGCTGGAAACAGTAAGCCGACTGCTCCAGTAGCAGGGCGCTAAGTAGATCTGACTCCTATGAAAACAAAATAACCAAAAACCGATAATAAAAGCAAATATTATTTATGGTGAACACATTCTCTTAATAAAAATATATTCAAGTAGGCAAGCTACGAGGACAAGCATGCAAAAAAACCAAGGTATAATTTATCTCTTCAAATGCTATGACAATTGAGGTTTAATTGCCCATAAAACAGTCGCTGCAAAAGTGTGTCGTTACAGGAATTGCCATGAATTGACTTTGGATTGCAATGAATTGCCATTGCGAGGGATCTTGGATTGTTTTCAAAAATGTTTAATGCCGTAATAATTTCACGAGTCTTTCACGGCCAGTTTCAAATCTGTGGCTGAAAAAGCTGGTACTACCAAAATTAGCTTTTGGCTTCTCCTGCGATCGAACATTTCTTCATTTTTAGTTGCAGAACTGGCATGTTAGACTACAAATGATTAAAACATAACACTCATTTTTAATTCAAGGTGACAAAATTAATTGGCACCTGGAAAGGCGAAAAAATAAAACTAAAAGTGTATATATAGGTGGCGCATTTCTTATTAAGTTTCTTAATGCTTTTCTTGGCATGTATAGAGTTACACATGATTTAGCGTTTTTTTCGTTTACGGAGTCAAAGATGACAAAAGCAGCTTACGAACATAGAATAAAGTGTTTCCCAGTTGTTGTTTTTTTCTGCTTCATATGAAGAAAACTCCTCGACTTTGCCATCGTTTTTGACCATGGTTTGGAGTTCTCCAGCCAAAAAACGAAACTTCATGACTTTTCAACGAATTTGGTCGTTTTTTGAAACTCCATGGTTTTTTCCAAATATAATATATACAAGTCCCTGATTGATCATTTCTGACTTACATAAATACTGTGCAATGCTGTTCACCAGTAAATAACTAAGGATTTTTTTTAAACGCAAACACGAAATAACGATTTACTTATCTATCAGTTTTGGACAATTTGGGCGAAATAATAAATGACTCAACACTATGAGTAAGTATTGTACCTCGCTGGTCATCCTCATGAAATCCATGGCGGCTTCAAGGTACATTCCTTTCGACTTCAATGCTTCAGTACTTAATAGTGTAGCTCTAGTTGCAAATTGGAACTGCCTAAGAAAACATTGCAGTTAAAACGTGATTTTTGATACCAAAGAAACAACATGTTTGGTGGTCCTGAGGTTTTGTTCTGCTGGCACCAACCGCTTTCTGTTGAGTACATTTTTTTGTGCGTTCTTTTTGGGAAAGACCGCTTTCCGTTGGTTTGGCTGATCAGTAATTTCAAGCAACTCTAAACTCATTTCAACCTTGGTTGAAAGGGTTGAAAACGTTTCAAGCGAAAAAGGTTGGAGATGTGTTCTATTTGAAATTTCAACCAAAACCGGTGTAGGTGTGAGTAGTGGCCACAACATAACGGTTACTGCAGCTCTTAAAAACCTTTCCAAAGGCCATGAATCAGAAAGTAAAGCTCAGTTTTAACCAAACATCAGAAAAACACGTGTGCCAACGATATTTAAACAAAAATTTAAAGTAAAAACCAACGAAACTTCAGAGAAAAAACAGAAAGTATGTATGAATGATCATCTTAACTGCATGTACTAACAAGCATACAATAAAACAACAAAACAAAAAGTGGAAATGAACTTGATTTAAAGGTTCCATTATTTACCTGCAGGCACTAAAATAAGTAGTAATAGCTGTCTCCATATATCTCAACGGGTAAGGTCTCTGTAAGCCTGCCATGAATGCTGAGATTGCAGCCATTTCCTATAATGGTAAGACAACTTATCAGGGCTTTGTTTCCACAACTAATTGCTTTCAGATATACTCTTACAGAATTTTATTACATTGCCTACATGCACACAGAGAAAGAGATTCAGCAAAACATTGTTTTTCCTACTGAAGCAACAGCTGGCAACTTGATGCAAAATTGCCTGAGAAAATGCTTTGATTTTTAAGCTAAACATTAGGCACGCTTGTTAATACGTCTTTTTGTAGGTATACTTCAACTGCAGTAAATAAAAAAAGTACAATTATAGTTATCGTCCTCTTTTTGCACTATACTTGTATTATATAATCCTTTGCAAACTTTTTCAACATTTGTATGCCAATTTAGCTACAACTTACTTCTTCTTACATAACAAATACAAAATAAATTAGAGTGTAAGGAGAAAACAGAATGCATCAAACAAAAACTACTGATGACAAAATAACAGATGCTCTTTAACTGGCAACATGAAAACTATTCATGAACTCTGGTAGGGAGAAACAAGTTTTTTAATACTGTGAGAGAAAGTTCTGTTCTTGTTGTCACAAGCTCCTTTTTTCAGAAGAAAAAAAATTCTGAGTTCCTAATGGGAATCAAGCAAATTGCCCTTTGATTACCGGTCAGACGCTCAGTAATAGTTATTTAATGTTAACTATAGTACGTTTATCAAAAGTCATGTGTTCAATTCCTGTTAGGGAATGTCTTATTTTGAGAAAAAGCAGCTTGGAACAACAAGAGCCATTCTTTTTTCACAGCGTTTATCCAAGATGATAAACTTTCATGTTATAAGCTTTCGAATGCTTTTCAGTGGACAGATCTTTCAGTAATTTAAAATTTGGGTGTCTTTTGATATGCTTTGCTACAAATTTAAATTTTATATTTTTATTAACCAGTAAAAATCCCACTTAACCACCTCTTTATTTTGGAGAGAATATAATGCAAGCTAAAACGAGAATCATAATAATTAACTGTATAACTAGAACTCACGAGTGCGCCAGCAAAGTAAAACCAAGCGTGTTCACTGTTGAAGTCTCTTTTAGCCGCATGGTAATTTGTGTATGCCAGTTCATAGTTCTGAACAAGGAAAGCCAGATCTCCTAGTTTCCTTTGACACAGTTCTGGAGCATCAGATGTGTAGCTGTAAGATGATAAAAAGATGCTCAGTAATAATTACTTTGTATAGACTTTAAAAGTGATTTATACTACACTGGGCTGGATTAGATTATCACTTTAAATATTCCATAATCATTTTGAAGGGTAAGCCTGTGTCTTGGTGGAATTATTGAGTTCATAAAAACATAATCTTGTCTATAGTATAAAAAGCTTGAAGCGTGATTAAGCACCATACTTGCCGATGTATAATAATAATATGCACTTTTTTGTTCTGAAATCACTTTAAAATTCGGGGTGCAAATTGTGTGTGAAACCTTGATATTTTCAAGAGTAATGAAATTTGTGTTTATCAGACAGTTTTCAACAACATGAAACTCACATTGGAACATTTGGTGAGCCAAGTGCTAAAAAAAATTAATAAACCTTTTGAAGATGTTGTGACTTAAGCATGCAGATGGCATGAAAAGAAAAATAAATTTTAGTTTCAAGTGTTTACTTCAATTCGCTCCCAGAAGAGTTCACTTGAAACTGGTTGGCTCTTTTTGTGGTTTATGGTTTGTTGCTTTTAAAGCAATTCTGAAAAGGAGCTTGAATTTTGGGTGTGAATTATACATGGGCACATAATTTATTACACATTGATTATAATTTATAGTAACTTACATAATTCCTGGCACTAGACCTGATGCAAGGCCAGTAGGACGGCCTCCACCAAACCATTTTTTAGTAGCAGAGAAAATTGATCTGTGGATACCTTTTCTTGCTACAATCTGGGAAAGACAAAAACTAGACTGTGTCAGGTTAACTTTTGCAAAAACACGGATGATATCAATATAGTAATAGGATACATTAAAAGCTAATAAGAAATAAAATATAAAAATAATGCTAAAAGTTGGACAGGTGTAAAACAAACGCTTTTGACTATTAAAAGTCATCTTCAGGTAAACGGACTGCAGTGGAACACACATACTGTAGTTTATATACAATTGACAGATTTTAAGTTATTCCTGAGAGAAAATGGGACAAAGAGAACGTCTGGATTTGTTTATTCAAATTTTTTGTAGGGCAAGTTTTTGCAATGATTAGAGATTCGAAAATGCAGTAGAAAGTCCGGGAATAGGCAAAGGTGACGAATGTCTTGAAGTTCAATTTCATGCATGCTCCTCAACATTTTACTAGGTTTCATCGCTGTAAATGGCCCCACAGTTGCACATGCAGAGGTAAATGATGTGAGACAGGTGTTTAGTTTTGTCTTTGTAATTGAATAGAAAGAATTTTGAGTTTGAGGTGACCATTGGTGAAGAACTGAAGAGATCAACATTGCAGTTTAATTTTTCATTAGCTTGACATTAGGGGAGACTGATATATATATTTCTGGACAATCCCTAAGCCAGTGAGTTGGAAGCAGGGTTTAATGTTCCGATTTATCAGGTTGATCAAAATTGCATGAGGATAACCAGCAATGAGGAAAGATTTTTTGGTTAATTCAGTTTCATGAGAGAAACTAGAAGAAATGTCTTTGGCATGGTGTAAGGCACTTCGATTTGAATTTCTTTTCCAGCTACTTGGGGTCTTACTTTCCAGTTGATGGATAATTTGCCAAGCTTCTTGTACATGTAAACAGATTTGGTGAACATTGAACCAGATTTTCTAAAAGCAGTGTATAAAAAATGACAATAATGCTCTAAAAGTATAGGCCAAAATTAAATAGCTAATGAAAAAAAAACAATTAATTTTATTACACTCTCTTTCTGTGATTAGACCTTGCTAAATGAGGAATAGTGATCGTAAATTTAGTTTTGTCAAAATTTTTGCTTTGTTTAATGTTTTCAACTGATGGTGTCACAAAAGTGACAGACAAATTTGAAGTTTGAAGCTGTTTGAACAATTCTCTTTTCCCATTACCAGGTGTCTTATTTTATATGTGTTATAATTAAGAACTTATTAATTGTTAATTGTTAATTAGTTGTTTGGTAATAAGAATACAAACCTTTATTACCAAGTGCTGAGAAATCCACTTAGATGAGTTGATAGTTTTCACACAATATTTCACAGAAATCTTGTGCTAGATAACTTGTACAGTGATCAACAAGACTTTGCAACTTCATAATTGAAGAGTATAAGCCTCAAATAGTTACATGTAGTTAATAATATGGAATGGGCAGTACCTGATCATTAAGAATTCTCATCATCCTCTCAATAAATGGTAAAAGACCTCTAATAGCAAGTTCATGAATGAAAATCTTGATTCTGTCATGATCACTTAAGCTCAGACACATTCCTCTAGGTTTGGCACTACCACTTGGTGCTATTCTGGCAGCAGTGGCAAATTGTCTACTTGAAAAATATCGATAATGATTGGCAAGATGTTTTTTCTCATCACTTTCTTTATTCAGACGATGTTCTGGTTTGGGTGGTACTGGACATATTTCTTCCTCTAGCTCTGGCTCATCTGCAAATGAAAGGGGGCCAATCAGGAGAGACCCTGACCCACTGCGCGTCTTGTCACAGTTGGTTTCATCCATGGCAACTTCTGGGTCAAAATCCTCATTTACAGCACAGTTCTCTGGGTCGTCTTCCACTGACTGGGTATCATTGTCGAGGTCATCTTCATCCCAATCCTGAAAAAAAAAAGACAGTTAAAAGTCACTAAATATGATAACAAGCTGTTTTCACTAGGGGTTTTTCAAATATACAAAACAAGTTAATAGCTAGCTCTCCTTAAGAGTTTACAACTGATTGACTGTTTAGACTAAACTGTATCATCGAGGTTTATTCAAAAGTAAGGGGTTTCTAGATGTTTAATATCTACAACAAAAGGTTCTGGGTAAAAAGCTGTGGGCGTAAGGGCTTCACATGATCAGCTGTCAAAATTTAGCCATCATTAAGTCGGGATCTCCTGCTGTACCATGGAAAACTGCCATTGTTCAGGAGTCCAAAATTCAAAGTTTGGGGCTACTGACACTGGGGTGTTGTAGTTTGAAGTTTTAGTATTGGCCAACAGAAATAAACCAACATCAATCCAGAGTTTCAAAAATAAATTGTAGAATGGCAAGGATGACCACAGCCATGTAATTTCAAGGAGTACATTCACAAAGTTTAAAAGAGGTAGGCACAAGTAGCTACTACAAAACAATGGAAACAGTAAGTGTAAATGATACAATGATTGTCTTTTTCTTTCTTTCTTACAGAAAGCGGTAACAAACAAAAATTAATACTTACGGACAGAAAAAATATAAGGTCTACAAGGTTTTACTGCTTGAAATAAAATGTATATAATTTGTTTGAAAATGAAGATAATGAATAATAATTATTTGCAAAATGAATATCAGTTGATAAAGAGTCAAAAATCTATTTTAAAGCAGAAATGATTTTCCTCCTCTGTAAAACATAAAAGTCAAACTTCACTTTTACTTTGTAAAATATATCTTAACCCTTAAATTATCCCTGACAGGGTGTACATCAGACGACATGTTATGAAACTCTCCTGACCTAAATACACACTTTTCATGAAAATAGACGAGGAGAAATTTGATTTTAATCAGCAGAGGTTTTCTAGTGTTATATTTCATTATTTTTCTCATCGCTGAATAACATTATTTGTATTCAAGGATACTGATAAGTTAACAACAAAGCTGAAAGGGTTAAAGGACTATTTAACTTTCTGACCACCTTTTTGTAAAGCAGATAATTTATGAAAGTTTTTACAGGCCTCATACACCTTCAGAATTTAAAAAATCCAGGGTTTTCCAGTTTTTTTTTCGTTTTTTCAGAGCTTCTCTAGGGCTATTTACACCCAGAATGAAAATAATAATGAGCATTAAGACACAACCACCTGTTTTAACAACATTAAGTAGGTAATGTAGTGAAATTGATCTTAATATATGGTAATATTAAGATGCAAAGTTAAGCTAAAATCATAATTCCAAGAAAATTTCCAGGGCTTATTAAAAAATTGCCAGGGATTTTCAAGGGGATTCCAGGGCTTAAAAAATTTTCCAGGGTTTTCCAGGAATTCAGTTGGATCAAACCCTGTTTTTAGGTGTAAAGGTAGGAGAAATTTAAGAAGTACAACCTCTTACTGCAAGTACTTAAAAAACTAACACCCCATTTTGAAACAAAAGAGACTTAAATTCATCAGCTGCTTACAGGAAGCCTGGACAAGCTATCTGCTGGATAAAGACTATAAATTTGTAGTCACTAATAAATCAAAGACTGTTTAGCTTTCTGTTGATTTCTCTATCCCAAGTTGTTACCAGTTCTGCTGGGGGCTTACTATGCCTGCGATAGATGAGTGCCCTGTGTAGGGGGAGTCAAAGACTCTCATTCACATAAAAAAAAACAGATACAGGAGATAAGCGCCAGCCAAATGTGCCACTTATCTTGACTACTAAAGCAATGGTTTAAAACAATGGCGTCAATTAACTTTTTTATTAATAGTGTTTACTTCTGAAAATAGAAAGTACTTCACCGATGGATAGCTTATCGATGCTTTGTACAAGGGGCATTCCATGGTATTGGCCTTATAACAGAGGGGAATTTCAGAGAGTTTATAACAGTAATTTTTTCTCAATTGTTAAATTATATTCAGAAGTGCACATGTATATTGTAAGGTTGGAGGCTTGGTATATTTTAACTTAGATATATTCAGTTTCAGTTTTTTATACATTTGCTTATAAAATCAAACAAAATGATGCTGTAACGGAGGGGAATCACAAAACTGTCAGTTTTGAAAACTTTATTTTTTACATCAAAATTCTCTGAATTCTTAATGCAAATCGGAAATACATTATATTGTGGGGAACAACTATTGTGTAGCGAATGTAACTACGTAATAAGAAACATTTAGGACAAAAGGTTTTTTAAGAGGGGCTTTCAAATTCAGACATGGTAGTGTAATGGAGGGGAAAACTGTGTCCACAATATTAAACGCCTGTTTAAAAAGAATGAGGTGCTTACAACGCAGTTCGAAACCTACCTAAAATATCACACAGAGCCAGGTAAAAAAAGAACTTTGAAAGAATTAGAACTGTACATACTTAAACGTAGATTTAGTAGAGGCAGCTAAGCAGAGTAAATATCCCATAATAATTATGTTGATACACCTGTACCCAGGTTTTTCCAATTAGTAGTCTTGTGACTTAGTTATCTCAAACAATTATCTTTCAGAAAA
>JAOBAT010016902.1:16807-32121 GCA_026413305.1 Hydrozoanthus tunicans | reverse complement strand
TATTTTTAATTGGTGTGGAACTATACCAGAGTTTATTGACAGATTGAACACCCAAGCAAGAGGATAAGAAATAACATGAATTATTTCCTTAACTACTCCCATAGAAACTTTATCGATTGCCCGTTTTTTCGCCTCAGTCATAAGTTCTAAGGAAACCTTTACGATGACACAAACGATTGTCTTCATTTATCATTCATTCTTTCATTCATTCCACATTCATTCATTCATTTGTTCATTCGTTCTTTCAATCTTTCATTTGTTCTTTCGTATGTTCATATAATCAATTGTCTGTTTAATCATTTATCTATGTTATCAATCATTTGTTACGTTCGTTCATTTGTTTGTTTATTCATTTCTATTCGTCCATTCGTTTATTCTTCCGTTTATTCGTTGATTCAATCTTTTCATTCATTTATTCATCCACATCACACATAAGCATTCTCTAACTTCTAGACACAGGAATACACAGAAAATTATTTAAAAGTTCCTGTAAAGCTTAGTTTTTTACTTTAAGATTAAAACTGAAACCAAATAACCGAAGAAAATTTCCGCGTCTAAGTACGCTTTTTTAATTATAAAAAATTGAATGTAAAAATTGACCGAGCAGGGACTGGTAACATGTGACGTAGCAGCAGTGAGTTGTGTGGATTTTATTTGAAATTTTCGCTTCTATTGAACAGACTAAGAGGTGTTTTTTTTCAAACAGTTTCAAGAGCATAATCGTGGATTAAAAATATACCACTATGACTAGTGTAGCAAGGACCCATTTTGAGATTTTGAGATAAAAAAATTGTATTTTCCTCACGCTACGTCATATGCCTCCTGCTACGTCAGCATTGCACGTTTCAAGCTTGAAAATGTAACAGGAATTTCGAGAGAACTTTATTTTTGAAAGTTAATATTGGTAAAGGGTTCTATTTTTCATCTAGAAACTTAAAAAATAGCTCTATAGGGACTTGATCATTTTGTTTGTTTGCAAATTGATAGAATTGGAATCACTGATGAAGGACACGAAGGAATATGGACGTTTCTGGATGGTACGAAGGCCTCGTTTCTTAAATGGTACCCTACGGAACCAAATGGATTGACACGGGAGAACTGTGCGACTTTTTTTACCTCTCCGGGGGATTTCGGTTTATACAATGATGGACCCTGTAGGTATAAGTACTCGGCCTACGTGTGCAAGAGAGACGCAATAACAGGTAGGTCAATAGATGTGTACCAAAAGACGCCCCTTACTTTTAACACTTATTCTGCTTAAGCTTTTAAAAATCAAAGTAGTAAAACTCAACAAAATTGCAAATTCACAGTTTGTTGAAGCAATGGTCATTTTCAAAACCTACGTGTAAGTTTTAAAGTAGTGGTTTTAAATAGAAGTTAGAACATTTTCCGTTTATATGAAACTATTTTCTGCAAGATGTAAGACTTAAGAAAAAGTTATGCTTTTTGATGTTTGATACTTGTAACAGAGAATATGATTATCAATGACTAAAGTGCATATAGAGTGAAAATGTTTGGTATTTCAGCGGATAAAACTTTCTAAAAGTGGAGTTATAGCGGTGAAACAGGTTCGCCAAAAATTTTATTTGATTCTCGAGATATAAGATTTTAATGTTTTCAGACACTAGTTGAACAGGTAACTTTGCATTCTGCTACCAACCATAATCTTCAAATAAATTTAAGAAAAAAATGCAAGTTTGCCTAAACCACTAGTGACGTCATTAGATGACAACTTTTTAAAAATATTTAAAATATCTCAAGAATCGTAAAAGATTTTGACAATTTTTTTTCCATGCTTTTCCCGGTTAAGTAAGGTCTATCCACCGAAGTAATAAACGTTCAAGTATTTGCCTGCATGGACGTTGCAACATGGTGGCCTACTCGATCGGTGTCTTCCCTAAAACATAGCCGCTACGAAGGCTACCGAAAAGGCTTTTGAAAACAAAACAGTTTATTTAGTGACATTAATAACAATATTGACGTGCTTGATTTGCGCGTTTAAAACTCTCAACATGTTGATGCGTTAAAGGAAGTGAAAACAGGTACAAATATCTGTAGCTACAATAAAAAAAGTAAAACTGACAGACAAATAAACTACAACTAACTAAACACTATTGTTCATGAATAAGATGACAACGGAAAAGGTAAGTCTTAAATGATGAAAGGGTCGACGTTGACTTACTATGTTCAGGTATAGAGTTCACTGTATTCAAGTGCAAACGCTCACTTAACGTCCAATAAGCTAAGTAATTTCTCAATGCTTGTTTATTGAGTTTATAAAACTAAAGATGTTTCCGCCTATGTTGGTGTTCTTAATTCCCATAAAGGTTAATTAAATATGTCAGCAAAAGTGCCAACAACATAGTTTCAGCATTTAACTGGCCAAAGCTCAATTACAGATTCTGTATGTGAGGGCTAAGTTTGAGGTTGATGTTTTGATAAAGTACTCAGTATTGCTAAATTTTGGTATTCAGTGTGGTTGTTTGAGACCTTTTGATAAACTGTTTCACTAATTTAAATTCTATATATTTCCCCTAGCTGCATGTGAGACCCATTGGCGACCTTTTGGAGGTTCGATATACAAGGTGTGCAATATTGGAACAAGCAGTTGGATCGAAGCTCAGAAAACATGCCAGGATATCGGTGCAAATCTAGTTAAGATTGAGAACCAGGCTGAGAATGGTTTCCTCGCCAACGTTGTGAAGGCCTTGAATATCAGGCACACATGGCTTGGTCTGAGGAGGGGTTTTGATAACCAGTTTTACTGGATTGACGGTAAAAAAGCAGCATACACCAGTTGGTTGACCAATGAGCCAAACCATTTTGGAGGAAATGAGTATTGCGCCGACCTACGCGATGGAAACTGGAATGACGTCCCCTGCTCATGGAATATGAACGGACCGAAGTACATCTGCGAAAAACGTAAGTTTTCCAGTAGCCTGGTAGCATTGAAGCATTACAATGTATAGCTTCAATGAATATCTACAATCGACACATGTTTTCCCGTAATCACGGCAAACGTATTAATTTGTAGCGAGAACAAGCCTTCTTAATGAACACGTTTCTGATGTTTCTAGTCTATGGCTTCAATATTCTTGGGTTGCCGGAAAATGCCACAGGTTTTACAATTAACCAAAAACCCCATTGACCTACGGTTAAGCGTCCTTATTCAAGAAGGCGCGAAGGTTTAACCAATTGCAGATGTCGGAGCAAAATAAGCACCCTCAACTCAGTTGTTTTAATAGTAAAGATCCGGTCGAGAATCGAGTCCAGGCCTCCTGCACAACAGACTTAGGCTAACCAGACGGGGTGAACCTAAATAGATCCTCGCCAGACAGACATGAAAGATTTGTTTGATAAAGTACACTTACAGATTTGAGTCATTAAAGTTAGTCTGTTAGATCAAAAGGATTAAAAAAAAAAACAAGAATAGTGGATATCGTTTTTTCAATAAAACAACTCTTTTTCAGATATGCAAACTACCAATGTGTGACATCGTAGTGTTGAAGCGAAACGGGACAACTTACAAAACATTAACTTGTGTTTGTGTTATAGTTATACAATTGTGCAAAGGACCATTAATATTTTATTTCGAGAAACAATAATTGTTGTGTAATTATTTTAGCCCGTTAGATTAAAGTCACAAGTTTAAGTGTTCTAATCATTCGAACCAGCAAGCATCACAAGTTAACTCAAGGTTACTTTTACAACAATTTATATTAAAAGTTTTCAGCCTTTTTTGTCACATCAATTACATTGAACTGAAAACTATAAATTTGAGTTTTAAGCTTTCGAATGCCTTTTAGCGATTGTTACCACTAACAATTACATGGACCTGTCTTTAAAGGTAAACAACAGTTACCCCGTTTTCTAAAAGTCCTACAAAAATATCTTTTTGTATTTTATGCCTTATTTTACCCGTAAAAATAGGACAAAAATGACAATAGTATTACTTTGAAAAGCTTATATCCCTTTCGGCTGAATATCAAAATTGTGTGTCCGATCACGTGACATAGTCTTGTTTACTCCTAACTTAGGAAATTGTACCAACAAGCCGCTGCTGACTACGCAGATGACTATGACGTCATCATCAAACATGGACGCCAACCACACTGCTATGGCAGGAAGTTTCCTTAACACTTCTAGCATATGGTGCCCCCAGAGCAACTCTACAATCGAGTGGCTGGAAGTGGACCTTGGAGCTCCATATCTTGTGTGCGGAGTTGCTGCTGTTAATAGTTTGAAGGACAGTGAAAGTGCATTGGTCACTTGGTACGGAGTTTCTACCTCTTTGATTGGAATCGCCGAGGGCTACAACAACTTTACGCAGGTTAGTTTTGTAATCCCAGGTGCTTAATTAACAAGGAGTGAGAAATTTCTTCAGAAATTAACAAACGGGGGGGGGAGGGGGAAAAGTTGGCAGTTGATGAGTATGTCAAAATTTGAGAGAAGATTGGGAAATTACAGAGGTAAGACGGTACTTTTAAAACAAGGCAATAGAGACCAGCAAAGGTACGGATTAGTTTTTCATTTAAAAACTATATAGATATATAGATTCTAGCTGCTCGTGCTGTAATCCAACAAAAACAGGGAAAGACGACCACCGAACATGGCACCGATCAGTAAATATATCTTTAAATTTTGACCATTTAATGATCGTATCAGAACGTCAAAAAAATATTAAACGGGGGTCCTAATAAGCCCGGGGGAGAGGGCGGGAAAAAAGTCAAAAAATGTTTTGTTCTCATTTAAACTAGCCCGGTTAGCCTTGACTAGGATGACACGTTCTTTTGAAAGTTTAACTTAAAAATGAGGCTTGCCACGCCAATTCGAATGCTTACGAAAGAAAATTTAAATCATCACCAATAATTAAAAAATGCCTATTAACATGGTGGACATTAAAGAATGAACCGTATGTAACCTGATGCGAACCGTCTTTCTATTGAAACAACTGCCCTTCGGAGTTACTTTTGGCTTTGCACTAACGCTAAAGAAAAAGGAATTTTATTCAGTTTATGCTCACTTCAGCTAGGTAAATGGTAAAGTATATGGTATATAAGTCATAAAATGTCGTTGGTATAAATGTATCACCAACAAATAAAAACTTTTCTGCCCGATTGACCATGATGCCGATTATAGCTAGCAAGGGCATCCGCGTTGCTGGTAAACCAGCAGGCTTGAGACAAAAGAGATCAGCCTGTCAAACTTATACATCGCTTAAGGTGTTAGAAGTAAAAAATCCCAGCGATATTAACTTCATTAACCTTTTTAGGAAATGCAAGGTCCAGCAGAAACCGAAGTATAATAATATAACACTTTTTTTGCATATTTTGCAAACAATCTTAACAGTGGCACTTTATCTCGAGCACAGGAGTTTCGCTCACACAACAGTACGGGGAGGATTCTTATTCAGGAGCTCCATCGCGTAGCAAGATATGTTCGCTTCAGCCCAACACGATGGGTTGGATGGCCTTGCCTTAAGGTTCAAGTTTATGGTGAAGGAAAAGGTATTACCTAGCAGGCACCAGTGGTGAAAATAGTTGTTAAAAAACTTAGACATCGTCTTGGGAGATTCTATATTTTTTCATACATTTGTTTTTGTTCCTCGCACAAGTTGTTTTAAATGTCGTCATAATTATCCGAGTGGGCTTTCGCCAGCGCGGGCCACGTGAAAATAATTTATGAGTAATAATTTGGTGGTTGGTTGGCGGGGTTCGGCTTAATTCATGTATAACTACACACAAACCCTTAACCGTAAAATAGTTGTAGTCCTTAGATCTTTAAAAATCACTCTCATGGGCACAATCACAATAAAATCCATCTTTGCAAACACCAGATAAAGTTGTTATCCAGATCAATTTTGTTACATAATCAAGTCATTGTTAATTAGTTTGTTAAGTTGGTTTTTTCTAATATGACATTTTTTTTCATTTATTTAGTACAGAGTTTAAGGATGACCGTTCTCCTCAAAAACAGAACAGAAGAGCATGTATCAACAGTCAGACTCCGTTGTTTTGCTCAAGGCTTTCCGTTTCCAAGCTATACATGGACTAAAGTTGGATCAAGCGTGATCCCAAATGGATTATTGCTTGAGCGGAACACTGTTCTCCAGTTGACACAAGTGAATGGAACAAATGAAGGATGGTACAAGTGTACAGCAACAAACCTTCTGGGAAATGTCACTACCTCAGCTTATCTTTCAATACATGGTAGGTAAAGCTTATCTTACTATACATCAGTGGTAGGTAACGCCTGATGTTCTTGTTGTCACAAGCTTCTTTTCCTAAGAAGAAAAACTTCTGTGTTCATAACGGGAATCGTACCCATGACTCTCTAACTACTGGTCAGACGCTGTACTCGCTAAGCTAGAGGTGCTTGCACAGGGAACAGGTCATTTAACTTAGTTCTGTAGAAAAAGAACAGAACAGCGTAGAACAGCGGGTACATGTCCTGCAAATCTGTGGGCTCACAATATCTATAAGGTAAATAGATATATGATGTTAAATAAATGGGCTTGGATAAATAATATGGACGAATTGTTTTTGTTGCACGACAT
Organism: Hydrozoanthus tunicans; assembly: GCA_026413305.1. Taxonomy (NCBI): domain Eukaryota; kingdom Metazoa; phylum Cnidaria; class Anthozoa; order Zoantharia; family Hydrozoanthidae; genus Hydrozoanthus; species Hydrozoanthus tunicans. Next base: position 25,565 of record JAOBAT010016902.1, on the reverse strand, counting down.
TGGATTCTTGGTAGGTAAAGCATTGTGGTAAAAACAAGTTTCAGGTTCAGATTTCAGGGTACTTTTACAGCCAGTAGACTGTTTTTAAATTTCCAAGGAACACTAAAGTTTTATATCAGAGAACATAAGAAATGACACAAATGCAACAATCAGTTGTTTACAATTGTAATTATAAAGCAAATAAAAAAGGGTCGTCTTATTTGGTTTTTGTGTGTACAAAATTCAATGACAGAAGCTCCCAATTCCCGCCCTGCACCCTTACTTATATCCTACTCTCGTCCCCCACGCCCCTTATCTCCCGCCTCCCGTCGGTGTTTGCAACGTATCCCGATGTTGCTAAATAGTTAGATATCCCGCTTCAAAATCTTCGATATCCTGCTTCCCGTATAGGTTCCTGTCCCCTCCCCCCCCCCTCACCTCCTTCCCCCAATGTATATTAAAGCATGAATCTGGTATACGTTACCGAAAGAGATGCTTGTTATTAGTTCTTTTTATGACCTCTTGATATTGACTTGTATTACAGCTAAACCAAAGGACTTGAGATTCCGCTCACCCGTGAACGCAGTTAGAGGAGACACTGCTGTGTTATCTTGTGAGAGCTTCTCATTCCCGGTAGCAAATGTTACATGGGTAAAACAAGGGCAGGTAGCCTTTGATGAACGGTTTTCTATCAGCAACACCTTAACATCCCAGAGCAACAAGTTAATCAGCAACTTAACTATCCACAAAGTCTCTGATAACGACATAGGAGTTTACAAGTGCCTCTTCTGGAATTACCGTGGCTCTGTGGAAGGAAGTTTATATCTTCGTATTGTCGGTGGTGAATACCTGTTCCATATTTATTTAATTGTTATGATATTTTTTCAATAACTAGTGGCTGAAAAATTTTCGGATTTCCGTGGTTTTGAGAGGATGAGAGTGTTTGACCACCCTTTGCGGGGTACTAAGCCATCACAGGTTAGCCCCAAGCAGAACTGGTATTTTTACAGCTGAGTCGGCTGGAACAAGTTGGATAGAGCGTCTTGGGTTCCTCAAGGACGCTTCTAGCAAGGGTCCGAACTCGCAAACTCAGTGTTACAAGTTGAACACTGTTTTGAACAGCCAAACAGAATAATCATTTGCTGCTTTTTAGTAGATGTTTTGTCTCACTTTTTCAGCCTTTATTAGTTTTTTTTAATTTGATTAAAAAACTTGCTATAGGCTATTGATGTAGTTTCCAGTTTCTGATAACTTTTATTGACGTTTTACTGAAAAGGAACTCTTGTTTTTCTGTTTTATGTGTCGCCGTGTCTGCAGTCAAGCCTACGTTGACCGACGGTTACATGAAACTGTATTTCTCATGCTTTGCTGTTTTCTGAATATAGTTATACGATAAGAGGAGACACTCTTCCTTACTCAGTTGATTTTTTAAAATTTTTTGTGCTATTTTTGGCTTTTTAACGTCTTTGCATAAGCAAGCACATCATTTTTAAACTATTGGATTTACAAAGGTAGTTATCGTTATTTTATTAGTAATCCACGAATACTCAAACGATGACAACTTGCACATTTACCCAAACTCCTAGCTCATTAAAATTTAAAATTGGCCATAAAAATCGGTAAACCTCAAACTAGACAAACACAGTGTTGTTGGTATAAGGAAGATTTCTATCCCTGAGCTTCTTTTAGCGGTGAAAAGTTCCCAACGCATTGTGGTAAAATGTGCAGCCACTCTCTTTTTGGGAATGGCTAATTAATCTCCCCTCACATTCCTATTAGTTTGATTTTTGTTTTAACAGTTTGTCGTCCAGTTACGTTTGACTTCGAAGGCGGGAAAAACTCTTTAAGCGAATGGAGACGAGCTGGAACAGCGTTTAACAACCAGCCAACATACGGAGACAACGTGAAACAACGAAACCCGCATCAAACTGCCAATTTACAGGGAACATATTGGATTGGAACGTACGAGGATAGACCATCACCTTCCCGAATAGCTGGTGTAAAAAGTGGAAACGGCCCTCAGGGATATATCTTATCCCCAGAGTTCAAGATTGCAGGTTTTTTGTTTTCCTAACTTTGAAAGTCGAATAGTTCAAATGTTAGTATTCTCAAGTTTGGTACAGTTTAAAAATGGGATAAAATTAGTCTTAGGAAAGAGCGAATTCCCCTTTTTAATGGGGATAGTATTTCCTAAGAAATGGGTAGACAGTCCACTTTTGTAAAATAAACTGGGTTAAGCGGTTATAACATGAGAACCAAGCGCAATAACGGATCTTGATTCTGTTAGACAAAAGGGGCAAAAAAGCCAGCTGAAAGTAAGAGGGAACTTCTCTATTAAAAGAGCTTAGAAAATAGAAGATACAGGAAGAAAAGTAACAAACTAAGAGTTTGCTCGAGTTCTTCATGGAAAGGTACTGAAAACAATGAATAAACAGACTGCATATTGGTTACCCTTTCTGTCGCTTTAATAATAATGATAACAATAATAATAATAATAATAATAATAATAATAATAATAAGGAATACGTATAGACAACTCCCCAACGAAACTTTTCAGTGTACGTCATAGTTACAATTTCCAAAAAAAAATCAAGAATCCCAACTGGTTGGAGGCAGACCGGTTGGTTATCTACAATTGTGGTGGATTTGTTTCTAGGATAATCGAAGCCCAACCTAATCAGAGGTCAGAGTGGGGTTTGAACCCGAGACAACCGCATGCAAATCCGGTGCCACAATCACTGAGCCACGCTACCTCCATTTTTTAATAGGCCCAAGAGTGTCCTTCCTTGTTGGGGGCGGTTGCGACTGGCAAGGAAAAGCGGCGGTGGAGCTTCTTGTCAGCGGACATCCTGTTCTAGTTGCTACAGGAAAGTGCAAAAGTATGATGTCGAAGATGACGTGGCATTTAACAAGATATGTAGGGAAAAGTGCTCATATACGGGTGAAAGACTTCTCCAGCCTAGACTTCGTCAGTTTTGATGACTTTCGTGGAGACATCGTTATTTGCAAAGGTAAAGTTATTCTAAACACAAAAAACAGGAATGATTTAAAATGACTTCTTTTACTGATTTTATTTAGAAAAAAGCTAATTCCTGTTCAAACTGGAAGAGACATGGTAGTTGTAATGTCTTATATCAATCTCTAACCTTGCTGCTCCTGTCTTATAATGAAAGTCATTAGAGACACTCGATTCAGATTCGACATCGAATACAAGAACAAGTATGAGTTTTTACCATTTGTTGTACTGCGCCTGCCGAAACTACCAGAAAATCAGGTCTCTATTATCGACGAATTAAAGCTTCCTCCTTCACAAGTTAAAGTCATATTATTTGTTTGTACGTACCACTTTCATTATTTAACCACTAATTTTACTTTTTTCATTACCATTGTAAGAACCTGAATAAATTGGACCTTTATAGGATTGGCAATGTGAGAGTTATATCTGAAATGTTACCTGCGTGGTTTTTAATAAACGCCGAGTTTCTAATAGCATTGCAAATACTTGTACAAAGGTTGTTCCCAGCCTCTTGGACTGACGAATGGCGGGATTCCTGATCTGGCTGTGACAGCGTCATCAATGTGGGATGCTAACCATGCTCCCAAATATGGAAGATTGTATACCTTGAGAAGAGATGGTCACGTGAGTGCGTGGTGCGCAAAATGGAATGTAGTAGGAGAGTGGTTACAAGTGGACCTTGGTGCTGTTGTTACGGTAACTAAGATAGCCACCCAAGGGCGGAATGACTGTTGTAATCAATGGGTGAAGACTTATAAGCTGGCCTATTCAAGTACAGGAGAAAATTTTGAGCAATATAGTGAGGTACGAGTATCTGCAAGTAGGTGGTTGTATGTACATCTATAAGGCAACCTTTGATGCATCTGTGCTGTAATCCACATGGGCAGAGGAAATGCGTTTTGTTGCTATTGTAAAATAACTAACAAAAATGTTTAAAAAATAGTGAGAGACGTTTTCTAGTCTCAAAATTCTTCTCTACAGCACGTCAAAAGCATTTCTTTTACTCTCTTACAGATTTGGTTTTCTCAAGCTCTTGACCCATAAGAGCGCGATTTCACTGTATTTATTTTGTAGTTCAATTACTTTTCACACTAAAGATACAAAAATCCGATGAATAGTCTGTAGGTTACAACTACAGTAAGCTTTCACATTCACTTTTAAATTAAGAATGAAAATATATATCAAACGGCAAGGTTTTGCAATTTAAAAGTTTAAAAAATAAACGTTTTCAACACTAAGATCATAATCATATTCGTCAAATATAAAACTCGATCATTTTAACTGTAGTTGACTTATAACTTTTGCAGTTGTTACTGTTTATCAACACTTCAGATAAGTAGCACAACATCTTTTTCTACTTCTACCTATTATGTTTCTTTGCAGGTGTTAAAATTTCTTTATAAGCCCAACTAGTAACAGCTTCAATGACTTGCTCCGTTGAAGGGCTAACGCTCGAAAAGTCCTTTAAAACTTAATTTGATGTTATTTTAACTATCTTTAACTTGCCCTTATAAAGCACTCCTTTTCCCAATCTATCTCGTGATAACAAAGGAAAAATTTTCCCCTTGTTCGATTCAATAAAAGTTACGCTATCAACCTTGATAAAAAAATCTTTTTCCTACACTTTAGATACTGAAAGGGAACAATGACCGTGACACCATCGTTGAGAACCGCCTGTTAACCCCCGTACGCGGAAGATACATTCGCATATATCCCCGTACTTGGAATAACCACATGTCAATGAGAATGGAACTGTATGGGTGTCCGCCAAATGCTGGTTTGAGTTTTTTTTTGTTTTACTAACCACACACATTGTAGGATAGCACTTCAAACTAAGTTCAAATGATATAGACTAGAGAGATTAAATCAACCAAAAACATAGTGCTCACAGGAAATGCCGTCAGCCGAGTTTTTGTCACAGAAAAAAACGAATGTTTGGCTTTTGCGCAGGCCCGTATTATCAGTGCTATTTTGTTTTGTTTTTTTACTTTGATTTTAAAGCTAGTTTCTTCCAAAGTATTACTTAACTACTAATTTAACCTTTAATTGATCTTACTCATTGACAGAGGCAAGCTCGAGGTAGTTCGATTCCCTCTTTGAATTATTCGATTCCTGTTAGTTCCACGAGACTCTTTTCCTGTTAATTGTCTTCATATATATAGCTCATAAGAGCTACTTAGCAATCTAGTTTCATGATACACTCGATTCTTTCTCTTTATTTTTAGTGGGGGGAGGGTGGCAGAGTTATTTACAATATTAAAGTGATATGTTTTACAAAAAAACAGCAGTATGTTATTTATTTAATCCTTAAACGATTTGTCTTTTAGTCGAAACATATATGGTCAAGGGTAACTACTGTTTGTATCAAATACAGTCCTAAATAAAACATTATCTAAAACATCAAGAAATAAGTAATATAAGTTATTTGAGATTTGATAATATAGATTTAGTATTGTAAAGTTGATATGTTTAAAAACAAGCGTCTTTTCTATTAAATTCTTCTTATTCACACAGCTTTAACTGAAATTCATTCTTTTCCACAAAACAGTTAAACCCAAGATACAAAATTTCGGCCTTGTTAAAGAAGCATCAAAAACAGTGGGCTCAACCATCTCTCTGTTCTGTGAAGCTAAGGGTTATCCTTATATCAGCTATGCTTGGACCAAAGGCGATACAGTGATACCTACTGGTCAGCGGCTTTTTCTTCGTGGAATAAGAGAAAGTGACGATGGTATATACAGATGCACAGCAACAAACGAAGTGGGTCAGGACGCATTTGATTTCCAGTTACACGTTTACAGTGAGTTGTTTTCCGTTACAACCTTTTAATATGTTTTCTTAAAAAAAAAACTACTAGAGAGAAAAACAAACAAACAAACAAACTAAAAAACAAACAGCGGCAGTCCAGCTTTAACCCATATACAATTCCAAATCTAGACTCCAATTTCGCTCGAGATTGATCATGCCTTCTAAGACGATGTTTATCTGATACCGGGTCGAGATTCATTCTGGCACGAGTTTTCCCCGGTTCAATACAAATCGCTGCATTTGTTTACATGATACATCAAAAGTTTTCATAGCTGAGGTATGAGCCCGGGGCCGCACGCTTAGAAGTCACAGTTCTACTGACTAAGTTTTGGTCGCATATATGTTTTGCGTTAGCTTGTTAACATTCTGTTTCTACTACTTATAGCTGTACCCTCGATTGTCGAAGGACTTCCTACCGAACGAGTGGTTACGAGGCATACTAATTCGGAGTTGCACTGTCGTGCCAAATGCAAACCAAAACCGACTGTCACGTGGTTTAGGAACAACTTACCGATAGCAGGGAACGGAAGAGTTACTTTGGTCCAGTCTGGAAAGAACATCTTCCACTCAACACTACGGATTGTGGACACTGATTTCAAGGATGCTGGAACCTATAGGTGCATGTTCAACAATACCGAGGGGATGAACTCAAGCGCTGGGAATGTCGTTGTTTACGGTAACTTTGTTGTTTTGTTTGAACAGGTTCTTTGCAGCTTGGGGTCACGTGACCACTAAAGCTAAAAGTTAGTCCTTCTCGATCCTACTGGCCCATTAGGTCGACTGGAACAAAGTCGGGTAAAGTGTCTTGTTCAAGGACGCAATACAACACGTGACCCCAACTACTCTAAATCAAGTAGCAACGACAGAATGGTATCCATAAATGGGAAGAGCAGGTTAACATTAGTAAAAACGACAAGATCTCAGCTTTTGAACTAAAATATGTGGGAAATGGCGAGTATAAGAAAATGGGATATTTTCTTAGAATTTGTATGACTGGAGAGCAAACCTCGTGTTCTCAATATTATTGCCATAGCTCATAGCTAATTAAAGGTAGGTATGGTAAAGGTGACAATTTGCAAGCACATAAATGTCCAAAATCGTAGTTAGATTCTGTAAATCTTATATTGTCACAAACTATTGTTAAAAGTTATAATTAGTATAGATAGAAGTATAGATGCAAATTTAGTAATATATCTTTAGTGAGGGATGGGTGGGAGGGAAACCCGAGAAAAAGGGTACGGGAAACGAGGTATCGAGGAACTGGATATCAAAACGTTGGAAGCGGAATGTTTAAAAAAATGTCGGAACGGGCGTGAGGCCGGAGATAAAATGATCTAACTAAGGGTACGGGAGGGAGGAGATATAGGGCCATGAAGATACGGGAGGCAGGATGTAAGGGTACGGTAGACGGTAGGCGGGAGGTTCTACAACCCCTAGGTTAGAAAGTGCACATCTTTAGATTTACTAGCACCGGTAACGATGAGAGAAAACCTACCAACTCTAGTATAAAAATCCATTTTATCCTTCTTGTATGTTTGCCGTCGGAAGACGCTCCAAGTTTCAGAATAAAACCGCAAAACACAACAGCTACAGAAGGTGATGACGTCACACTGCTTTGCTCGGCTTCCGCCGTCCCAATCCCCGCAATCCGCTGGAAAAAGAACGGAAAGCACTTGCCGGATTCTGATAGCGTCGGTAATGGAAGTTTGATAATAAAGAGCGTTAAGAACGATGAGTCGTTCGAGGGAATGTACACGTGTGAGGCATCAAACGTGATAAACACGATTACTACAGTTGCCTTGCTATCTGTGAACTGTAAGTAAAACAAGACTTTAGCTTGTAATAATTCATTTGAGCGTGTTGTAAGCAATTATCCCCCGAAGTGGAGTTGACTAGTTGCGGATATTTATACGCGAAATGGCGTAAATGGATATTTGATACTTACTGTTTGAGGAACCAATTAGAACGGGCGAAAAAAACTATTCACAGATTTTGTATATACTGAAACTTGATAGCTACTAAAACATACTTCGGATGAATTTTAAATTACAGGCCGTTTCATTTTATAAGACTGATTTCCTAACTGCCTTTTAACAATAACAGAAAATTCGTTAAAGTGTTTCTTACGTACAGTACTGAAAATGAAAACTATGTTTTTGTAGTTATTTATATTTCTTTTTTGTATTAAAGGAATTTTTTTCAGCAAGTGTACAGTATAAACTATAACTTATTAAAGAATAGATTATTTTGTAGGGAACGGGCTTGAATTATTTTCATAGTTTTATTACTTATATGTATTAGCATTTTATTGGTATCTAGCTGCTTCAAAATATTTTAATACAAACTCTAATTTGTTTTTCACATAATATTCTCTATGCTCACCTGTGCTATTTATGCTTTTGGTTTTTATTAATGTTCGTTAAAGGCTCTGGCCGAAAGCTCAATAGTTTCAATATTTTATCAGAGAACGTTTTTAAAGTTTTACAGTAAGTGTAACTTATGTTACTCGTCCGTTTTTACGCCTAATTGAATATGTCTTAAATGCAGCTAGACCAGCTTTCGTGCATGCAGTTCCATCTCGAATCAACGCTGCTAAAGCTCAGACTGCTATTCTTCACTGTGACGTCATTGGCGACCCTGATCCTGAAATGGATTGGAGCAAAGATAGAGTTATCCTTAAGCAAACAGATCGAATTCAATTTCAAAGGAGAAAACGGACCCTAGTTATACGTCTATTGGCACAAGAGGACTCTGGTGTCTACAGATGCTCCGGTCGGAACATTGCTGGACAAGTCTCAGCTGCAACGAATGTTACTGTGTTTGGTAAGATTACATAAAAGACCAGTACCATTACTGGTATCTTAATTAAAGTGCTGGTTAAGCACTTTAACTAAAATCTTTAAACTAGTTTAAAAGGTCAAAAGTTAAAGTTTTACTCCATATAATTTCCGCCTA
>JAOBAT010016902.1:0-16707 GCA_026413305.1 Hydrozoanthus tunicans | reverse complement strand
GACAGTTGTTTCCAGTAAGCACTTTAACTAAAATCTTTAAACTAGTTTAAAAGGTCAAAAGTTAAAGTTTTACTCCATATAATTTCCGCTTAGACAGTTGTTTCCAGTAAGCACTTTAACTAAAATCTTTAAACTAGTTTAAAAGGTCAAAAGTTAAAGTTTTACTCCACATAATTTCCGCTTAGACAGTTCTTTCCAGTATTTAAAGCAAATTTCGCGTTGAATTTATGAAGATAAAATGCCCAAAGCTCATTAAATAGGAGTGGTGTCACATGGTTTGAAGGCGAGAGATCGATCTAGTCACTTTCCCGGTCAAATTCATAAGATTATGGCAAAGGTTGCCTGCTTGTGGCGCATTTTTTGAGTAAAAATATACACTAGTTCGCTTCACGCTAGTATTGAGCAGCTTGGAGCCCATTCGAACCATATGAAGTCATATGTTTCGCACCGAATACACCATATCTTTAAAACTTAAAATTTTCAGGTAAACATTTTTTCCATATAATGTCAAATAGAAGTGTTGGAAAAGTACTAATGACAAAAATGGTTTCAGTAGCACTTTAAAGTATTTTTAAAACTTCTGCCTCGCACATGTAACTGCGGTTTCTGTAACCTAATAAGAGGAATGGACTAAACAAGAGTGGAAACCTCGCTATAATTCGTAAACAAACACTGTCTTGTTTTCTATTTTTTAACGCCGCCTTCAAATAAACGATGAAAGGGTTACAAAGTTTGAATAGGCTTCCTTGTCTTGTTATTAGTCGAAAGACCGTTTTTGTCAATACTATGCAAAAACCTTTTTAGTCTTATGATACTTGTGTTCTCGTTATCGAAATGTCTTCCCCTCCTAATAACGCATTTAGCTTGAAAGCCTCGCCTCCATCTGAGGTTACTATACCTGAGAAAGATTACAATCAAATGGTTCTACAAGCGAAAAATGTGTTGAAAAGTTTAAAAACTATCTTTCCGTGTTCGTAACACGATTATTTTGTCTTGCTGCAGCATCTCCACATGGTGGTCACCGATGTTTTGTTCCTTTCATTTTTTTTCAGACAAACCCATTGTAAACAAAGCCCTCTCAATCAAAGAAGTGTATACACACCGTGGTGTATCAGCCAGTCTGGTCTGCATGGTGTCTAACCCCCTCCGAGTCACCTATGAATGGACCAAGGACGGAAAAACTCTTCAAAACAGTGAAAATGTTGAAGTACTCAACAACATTCTTGTTGTGAAACCATGGCAACAAAAAGATTTCGGTGTCTATGTCTGTCACGTGACCAATTACGCTGGAAGTACTTCGTACGAGATTGAGTTAAAGCCAAGTTCAACCAGTGAGTTTTTGCACAACTAACAATAATTTTGATATATACATTTTTAAGTAAACGTGTTTTCATAAGTAGTTTCAGATATCACGATATATTCTTTCTATATATCATACATCGTATCGCTCTATATAATTTATATAGATAAGATATATTATTATATACTATATACCCACACAGTAAACTCTATGTAATTAGCGCTTTTTTGGACATATTTTACAAGTATCTATTTTATCTAAAGAAAACAAAATTTATTAAATATTATTGTTACTGATATTATTATTATCATCTATAATAATAATAATAATAATGATATCACTTCGTACATTATTATTACTTTTCTTTAACAGTTTCCAGTGATTTAGATTTTAACAAAATAACTTGGAAAATAATTGGACATCATTTTCAGGTGACGTGTTGCGTTGTGAACCAATAAAAAGGAAGAATTAAGCTGGAGTCAATCTCACCTAATATTCTGTGTCTTTTGATGAAAAGTAACAGAAAACTTGTGGCCAATATAAATCAGTGAAGAGAAACCTAAAGCCAACATCAAATTTATTAAGGCTTGTTGCCATACAACAGTGCGTACAACATACAAGTTTCTTTTAAGTTTGTGGTTAAATCAAATGAGCTACAGGCTCGTAGCCAAGATTGTATGCGCGTTTATGTAATAAAACGAAGAGACGGCCCAAACGAGCTCTGAAAGCTCGAGTCTCAGGGTGTCCGGAGCATCCTTGGATGGGTTCAGTTTCTTCTGACCCGTGAGGCCTTAGTGCCCGTTTACTGGCTGTCTCCTTACCAGCACATAGTGCAACATTTTTGACAGTAGTGTACATTTGCAGTAAACGTATAATTCTTACTAATTCAAAGTCTACCCTTCGTATTACAGGTGCTTCTGCTGGAGCATTTGGTGCTAGCCGTGAAAGTGACACCGCCAAGTTATCAATCCTTATCATTTTTGTAATCATCGTCATTGTCTTGGCGGTTGTCATAGCGATACTTGTTGTCCGTTATAAGCGACTCAGCAGATCCTTGTTCTCCCGCGACTTTGCACTTGAGACCATGGGAAAGATAGGAGATGAACCACTCTTAGAGAATGAGCAGCAAATATCAACTGCGTAAAGAAGCTGAGATGCAGCACAAAACGGAAAAAAAAAGTGTTTTAACTTACACTTAAATTTTGCCAAGGCTTATTGTTCTTTCGATTTGAACCTTAAGTTTTTCTTATTTTAACGTTTAAATTGAAATAAACATGCATGTTTAGGAAAATGAGTTTCATTTTTCCCCGCGCATTTATTGTGGATATTCGCAGCTGAGTCGTTTTCAGGCCCGAGAAGATTTCCATTGATGATGAACAGCGAAGCATTTCTTATTCTTGATGCACGTAACTTTTAAAAGACAAGTTGATAAGAACGCTAAGCTTAGACAACGTTTTGTTGTCATCACGACAATAATGTCAAGTCATTCGTTCATTTCTTCAGTGTTTCTTCTGTATCGTTCAGTTAAATATTGAAGCTCAGTAAAGTTGAAAAAAAAGATCATCATTTTTTGCCAATCTGGGCGTCGTTGTTCTTATAAAGTTGTTCCTATAAAAATACGTATATTATATTTGAAGGATAATTTGCCTCCTGCAAGATTTAGAGCTAAACTGTATTTTTAACAGTGTATTTGGTCAGCAAACGAGACGATGTTTATTTGGAAAGTTAGGATTGACAAAAACTTCATCTCTTTCAGATGATATGAAAAGTTTGTACTTTAAAATTGCATTGTATTGCACCTTGTGTTAGTCGCGCCTTAATTCTCTCTTCAATGTTCATTTCACATTTTTAATTGTTTTAAAAAAATAACTAATAGAAGTACACATAGACAATTGCTTATTGAACTCAATTTTATTGAAGAAGAAGAACTACAACGGTAGAAACGCATTTCATGCTGCAGCAAGTGTAAATCTTTAGTCAAGAGATACATGCTCGCTTTTTAAAGCAGTTGTGAATGTTTTGGCAAACTATAGAATCGAGTGTCCATAGTGTAAAGACAATAAAATATTTCAGAAAACATAGTGCGAGTGTCGAACTGTGGCGTGAGTTTTTATTTGAAAAGTCCGACCGAATCGCTATTCGCGACATGAAGAAAAAAAAGAAGAAAAAAAAAATGGAACCCAAAAGTAGACTCGTGGTGCCACGAGTAAAAATCATACTTAGAGATAGAAATCTTCTTTGGTTTTTCGCATTTTGAGTTGACAGAAAACAACAGTTTTAATCACGAAAATACAAAAATTAAGCTTGATAGGTACTGTTGTGGTTACTGTTCCTTGGTATGTTGTAAACCATTTTGCGGGATAGAGGCTCTTGTCAAATATTAATGGCTGAGAGTCTAACTTCAGCAAGTGCCTGCCTGTAAGCACATTTTCATATTTATCAACTATTAAAAACATAGATAACTGTTTTTCTAGCGTTCTGATTGCTTCATTCAATCTAAATCTCATATACGGAATTGATCCTTATTGGAAACTGAGTATGCTTTGTTGCAAAGCACAATAAAACGGTTCTGAAAAAAAGTATCGAATGGTTAAATGGAAAAATTAAGAAGCTCAATAAAACAATTGTCCCATTCGCGCTTGTTTGATACGGCTAGTTTATAGCAAACTCCGCGCTAACGCGCCTCTTTGGATATCTACAATCTCATTTCCAACGGGCGGTTTAATTTTAGAATAACTGTTAACAACTAGACTACGACCTGGGGGGGGGATACTTCGGGGTCAAAAGGGTAGGGATGAACGTCGTAAAAGTCCCCAAACTATCCCAAAAAATACCAAGGGTTAGAAATTTTCCACCCTAAAAAATACCTTTCGGTTTTAAAATTACCCTAAAAAATACCGATTGAAAGCTGAAAATTTTCCCCGGGTAGCTAGCGGGTCGGCACAAGTCTCCTCGTGTTGCGCTGAACGTGATATGCAGTAAATAAAGGTGCGCACGTAATTGGACGTTCGCCGATGGACTTTTGTCTTTACTTCTTGTTCAGTACGCACATTTGCTAAAACACGGGATTGCACGTAGACCAATACCTTTAAATTTTAAACCGTAAAAAATACCACGCTCTTGGTTTAACACAGGATTTTATTTAACAACCCCTAAAAAATACCGGTCTGGTGAAAAAATACGACGGTCATACCTACCATCTCAATATAGGGAGTAACCAGACCAAACACATTTCACCTCTTCGCTATCATTTTTGTTAGTATTTTTCTGTTTTTCTTCTAAAACTTCAAGATCTCCCTTTTCTATCTCGACGCGATGGGCTTCGTAGTGAAAGCGGCCTACCTTTGGAGTCAACTACAGAAGAAAAAAAAAAGAATTACAGGTCACTTCCTGAATATTAATAAATTGTAGCAAAATATCACGATCCAAAAGTCTGATCGAAATAATTGATAACAAACAATCGAGTTAACGCGCAATAACTACAAATTTAAATTTTTAGAGCAAACTGTATATGTTACTGAAAAAGAAACACAATCAGTTACTGTTCATCAGCAGGATACCCAAACTGTGTGCAACTCCACAATTGGATAAATTAAAAGCAAATTCAATCAGTACATGAGAAACTGATTGTAAAACCTACCTCTTCAATAAATACCTCTTTCAATTCCGTCTAAAGGCTGTAGAAAATCGTTGAAATGCTAAGAAATGCATGAGCGTTGTAAACTAACCGCAAATATTTCTCGAGGACGCGTTTCTCGCTCTCCACATGAACTGATCATGACTCAAGCTTGTAATTTGTTTCAGTTAATATCGAACTTATTTTGAAGTAGACTCGAACTTAGTCTCCCTTAGCGGGACATTGCCCCTCTAAGTAGACTGTGAGTAGGTTAGCTAACAAGGTTACAGCTTTCGTGAAAGTATGCTAGTTATCCGTTACAAAGTAGATTGCGTTATATTGTAACTCAGCCTGAAAGACTAGTTAAATTAATGGCTGAATAAAACCTTTTTTGTCTCTTGAGTTACATTCATTTGTTGTAACATGAGTGTTGCCATCAGTTGTAAAAAATGTTATAAAATAACCCAATTATTACGCGCGCTGTGATTGGTCGAGAGCGCAGAAAAAAGTGTTCTGTAAAAGAGCACACGGAATGGTTTTGAAAGAGTCACACAACACTGACAATCCTCCGCCATTTTTATTGCTTGCAAATAACCAGTTTTTTTTTATCGTAGAAAACATGTTAGCCAATGACAACAAACAAAATTATAATTCAAATCTGATACCAATTAAAAATGACCCTATTTAGCTATTAAACTTGGAAACCAAAAACAAAAAGATGCGGTTTGCTTCAGTCGACAAGTCAGAGCTAGCTCAACGAACTTCCTGACAAAAACATGAAGTACTCGACTAAATGGTTTCTTTTGTTGAGAGTAATAAAACTCTCAATTATACTCGGGGGAAATGTTGGTCGAAAAGTTAAAAAATTGTAAAAAATTTCAATTTTTTTATCAATTCTCCCAACATCCTTTCATCGTGCAATAAAAAACTACACAGCACGGAAAATGCGTTTTAATTGCTGAATTAAAAAACACGTTTATGTGTACACTTATGTACACTTAGGCTACGTTTTTACGATACCGGTTAAACTTTTAACCGGTCGAAAACTAGTACAGTACATACTGTTTACACGGAACCGTCTCATTTTTTGCTCGAAAATATATTTTGTTTACACGAGACCGCCCATTTGCAATTGTACTTAGAGCCCGAGGTTATTTGTCAACCATTTACACAGATTAATTCTCAAACCTCTAACCGTGCAATAGTTTACCTGGTTGAAGTGTTCACACGGTACCGATTATATTTTCGACGGCACCGGACAAAAAAAATGACCTCCGTTTTTCCCAACGAAAATGTGTACGGCTCGCCGGTTAAATATTTGTAAGGTTCGGCTGGTTTCATGTAAACCAAACGCCCAAACGCGCAAATTTTAGACCCTTTCACGGTTTCCTACCGCCATAATTGGTCGGGAGGGGGGAGGCAAACAGAGTTGCGTTGCTAGGCGACGCATCATAACATTGCTTTACAAAGAGCACGCGGCGTGTTTGTATCACTGCAAAAATCACAATCTACGCGGAGAAAAACTATCTGAATGTATTGAAACTATCAAAATATTAAAATCCTGAGTATTTCGTTTATATAAGGCAGTTTTGTTTGGAACACGCGAACAGCGAATCATGGCCACTGCGTCTGGTCAACAGGTTGATGGTCAGCTGGAAGATTTGTACGACAATTTTCTTCAGAAAAGCCTATGAGAGTTAAAAGATTACATAAGTGTACGAGGTCTCAGTGTAAATGGTAAGAAAAGGGAACTTGTCGCCATTTCGGCCGAGGAGTTACAAGCGCGAATGCAGAAAGAATATCAGCAGCAAATCCGTCATTTGTCCTGTGACCCACGATCATAGCCAGCACACGAGTGGATGAACGAAGTCAAAACGTGGCCAAATTTGCACCTCGGTGCAATATTTTCATTTATTCTCAGCAAGAAAGAATTTGATCACGAATACGTGGGGAAATATAAGCTCTGTAAAGCTTACTCCTGTTTTACGAGTGGCTTCGTGGGAACCGTACTGACACACAATGATTCACAAAAATCGATCTGCATTTTGAGCACAAAAATCACCTCTGCAAAAGGTTAGAGATGAGCCAAGGGAAGTATGGGCAGCTGTTAATCGTTTCAATAGCACATCAGTGAGTGTATGGTGTAGTTGTACAGCAGGCTATGCAGGGAGCTGCAACCATGTCAGGGCTGTCCTTATAAAGTGGAGCATGCTGTTACCATGGATTACACAGATCCCTCATGCACCTCCATGCCCTGCAGCTGGAACGACCGTACCTTTAGGGAAAAATCGAGCGCAAAAAATAAGAGATCTAAATATTGGGGAGGACAATCGAATGACAGTTGATACACAGAATCAGAGAAGAAATTTATCATCAGAGGCACGGCAGGTGTTTGACTCAAGAAGAGAATGTGACAGGACAGAAAACAAGGAGAGGCAGAAATGTTTCCTGAATCAATGGCACAGTGTTGACAGCAAGTCAGTCACTTTTAAAGCCTTTGCTAGTGAAAATGAAGAACTAGCAGCAATACCACAGTCATTAGAAGATCTTGCCAGCATTTATGCATCAGAACACGGGGATGAAAGTGAAGTGACACTGGTTTCTGGTTTCCTGGAATCATCAAATTTCAGTGAAAAATAATGTGAAAAGATTGAGGAAGCAACAAGAGCCCAAAGTGAGAGTACCGAGTGGATAAAGCAAAGGAAAGCACGCTTGACAGCTTCCAAATTCCACGATGTGCACACTAAAGTAAGGAGCCTCATTGAGGGAAAACGAAAAGTCATCAAAACAAAGCCCTTGCTCGCCCAAATTGTAAACCATGAGCCTCTTGACCATGTCCCAGCAATCAAGTGGGGGAGGGACATTAGCATTATGCAAAAGACGAATTCCTGAAAAATGAAATTGGTTGCCATAAAAAATTGAAAATGAAAAATATTGGCCTTTTAGTTGAAAAAAGTATCCTATATATAGGAGCCAGTTCTGATGCACTGTGTATTTGTGACTGCTGTGGAACATTTGTTGTGGAATGTAAATGTCCTCACAGCATCAGGGGACAGAATGTGAAAGATGCATGGCATCAAACAATGAAATCACTCTTAACAAATTCCTCAAATACTTCACCCAACAGCAGGGACAAATGGCTCTTGCCAAATGCTCCAGGGGGTGTTTTGTTGTCTGGTCTTGGGCTGGCAGGCCATTAATTCTTCTGATCCAATTTGACCCTCAGTTTTGGAAAACTGTTAAAGAAAATTTAATTTTTTTTCTTCAAAGGATATGTTGTGAAAGTAATTCTAGGGCAGCTTGACATTACCTACTGCCCTAACTGTGATAAACTGTGTTTGGAGCCACAGGAATTGAAAATGATGATGAAAACAGTGTATGTTGTGTTTGCTGTCATTTATGGTACCGTTGGATGTGTTGGCATTAATCAGGAGCCTAAGGATGCAGCATGGGTTTGCTCCTCTTGTGATATTACTCAGTAATATAATTGTACAAATGCATAGTAATTGTTACATATTATTGAGTTATATCACATGAAATTAAAATTACATAAAACATATAACAACATGTATCCTTTTATAGGAGGTATGGTAAACTTTGACTAATTCTGGGGTGGTTTTGATTTTCTAATACTTTTATGTGAATTTTTGGGCCAATGTATTAGCCCAACTGTTAATGCTAGCTTAATAAATGCTACAGAAATTTAAGTTATTAAATTATCCGGCCACACCCTGTCCTTAGAAAAAAACTGTTGGTATTATCAGTTTTTCGTTATACATTTTTAAAAGTTTCAGGAAGTCCTCTCCGTTTGAAAATAATTAATTTCTCCAAGACTTTCTCAGGAGATTTATTAACAGTAAGTTGTAAAATATATTAATATGTCTGATAAAGGAGTATACACATGTCACTGTGACATTCAACAAGAAGTATAGTTTATTCAAAACAGATGAGTTACATGTAACCTTTAATATTAAATAAATATTTGTTTTTAATAGAAAACAAATGAAACTAAATGGCATATTGTTAAATCAAATCACCCAATCAAAACCCATACTTTTCCTTTTAGCAGTTTAAGAGAATTTCGCTGTTCATTTCCAGTAGTTTTCTATAATTGATCAATTTCCATTTTCTCATTACAAAATGACCTATTTTGTTTGGGTTATGTATGGAGAATCTAGATGCTGATAAACTGGCTGGGGCTGAAAGGGTTAATGTATTGTGTTATTTTTGTGTTATTCACACAAGGGTGGCAGAAGATTAAAAAGACAACAGCAAGTTCTTACTATATCATCACACAGTGGCAAACAACAGACAGGCAAAACTGAGCTCAAAATCCTGAATTCCATAAACGACCAATAGCTTGTTCAACATACATGCAAACATTTGCTGTTTTGGAAGTACTACTGACATCTGCAGTACTTATTTGCATATTACCAACTTTACCTGGCTAAAGTAGCCTGAAACATGGCTAGATCATCTCTAATTTTAAAACCCCTGTCTGCCATTACTTGGTCGTATGGCTCCAGTCGGTTCATAAAACGACTGTCATTGACTATGAATTAATCAGATGCTCTGCCCCCAAAACAGTTGGAGGCAAAAGAGATCAAACCATTTGTTGTAATGCCAATCAAAAATTTAAAAGTGCAATGATGTTTGTAATCTGACCAACATATAGCCTGTAGCTCTAAACTCTGGTGTCTCAATAAAAACTTCGGAACAGTCAATTATACATCTGACCTTTGGATAGAATTTTTTAAAACACCCAGGCAGAGTATTTTTTATTTGTTCTTTGGATGGCCATGCTAATTCTAAATTCATGAGTCTATACAGGTTATGAATGTTGTACTCACTAAGCCTTCTGAAATACTGAAACGGAATGCCAACTCCCCCACAATTAAAGCCAAGCGAAGTCGCATCATGCCCATTAAGAGCTCCTGCTCTAATGTGAGTTTCCGTTGGGGTCTGGGCTTTCCCCAAAAAGGAGAATTTTCAGGATACATCCCAAAATATATTTTTGGTTTTTCTGCACTAGTTTGTTTGCCCCCCCCCCCTCGCCTTCCAATAGTTCATCTTCTTCGCTTTGGGGCAGAGATAATCAAACAAAAACTTAAAGCTTTCGGTGTTTGAAAATCCAGTATAAAGGCGAACATCAGAATCTCTGGCAAGTTGTTCTGAAGCTGTGCAGATTACAAACCTGCTCTTGGTAGCACTCACTGAGGTGTTTGTAGCACTATTATTGCTGTGCAGCTCATCTTCAAATGGGACAAGTTCATAGTCATCATCTGTACCTTCAGGTAAGGTGCTAGTAGTAGAGGCAGTAGTTGCATTTCCTTTGAACTCTATTTTACGCCTTTTTTGGACTGTGACTGTGTTCATGTTGAAAGGGTGTTAAAAATTCAGTTGGAAAAGGAAAGAAAAGAAAAGCCTATCATTATCACAGCCTCCCACACAGCACTTGTCTCCACCGCCCATGCTGATAACAGTGGGTCAATCGCTTCGGTACCTGTATAAACAATGCAGAAGAAATTAGTTTACTGCTTTAGTTTTTATTGGTTGAACATCTCTACACTGCCACTGGGTTTCCAAGCTTTGCAAGCGAAACTTAAACCTCTTTCCGTTCCAAAATACCTGTGCGTGACTTCTTGACGTTCATACTGCAATCAGGGCTGGCTGCAGTTTAGTTAGTTTGTTGTCCGATTTTCGGATCTTTCTTGATTAAATGGCTTTTTCAAACCTTCCTGATGGTTCCTTACCTTATAGAGCTTGTATTCCCGGCTTGTAAATTTTTCCAGCGTCAAATCTGTTCAAATTATTTCGAACAAAGCCGGTTTAATTGAACAACCGTGCGTGAAGCGTGTTGTCTTCTTACAATTTCATAGCGCGTCGCCTAGCAACGCAGTTCTGTTTGCCCCGAACAAATATGGCGTCGGAAACCGTGAAAGAGTCTATTCCTTTGATTCTAAAATTAATTTTTTGTTTGCATTTTGTTTTATTTAAAATAATATTTGCGCAGGATCAATTTGCTAGAGTTTTTTTGTTTGTGTAAAACACAGTTAACTGAGGACAACACTCTATGACAGTTAACTGAATTAGCATAACAGGATGCAAATAAGGAGCGGAAGTTTTAAGCCGGAGCGACCTCGTGTCAACTAAGCAGGAATATTCTTGCTTCTTAAGAAATTCGAAACAGAGTTCCTAGTTAAGGTACAGTTATCAAACGTATAAACATTTTATTTACTCTTGCCAGCACAAGTCGTTTGGAAGACTTCTTCTTTGGTCAGTTTCTAGAAAAGGTACAAAACAAAATTATGAAATAAATAAATAAATAAATAAATATATTCAACTGCCTTGTTCTCAGTTATTCTTTTGGCAGTCAAGGTCGCGCCGTTGGAATCAAAGGACTGCGGGGTATGTTAAGATCGAGTTAAGAGTTTCTATCTTTTTAATTTCTTATTCGTTCTGCAGGCAATTTGCTTCGATTGTATATCCACCACGTTATGAATAGTTTAACCCGTGACTCAAACCAAAATTAAACCTCAAATCTCCCCTCCGGTGAATAAGATTTGAGCCTCGGCAATTTGCTTTGCCGGACGAAAACCAGATTAACGCCTTGGATAGCATCAACAATCCGGAGAACAGAAACACTAATAATACGGTCCGTTTGGACGCGGAGTTTTTCAAATGCGTAGAAAAAAATCTTCGTTTTCGAAAATATCCGGAAATGTACACATATGGACAGGGCCTTTAAACCAAAATTGTCTTGCTTTCGAAAACTAGCATCAGCGTTAGTACTAGTATACAGTGATTTTGTGTATTAGGGACCTATCACTGCACCGCCAGTAATGGTAGGCTCGACAGAGGCTTCTTGCTGTACTTCAAACGCGGGCCTACTGCGATTTAACAAAAGATCGCGCGATTTGGAGCTTTGTGACGGAAATCATTGGTCAGTGGTTAGGAATTTTTATCCCCGCTTCGGCAGCGCGGGACACCCAGAGAAATCATGCCACATAATCTACAAAAAAATGGGCAGTTCCGCTCAAGATGGGGTTTACTACCTCAAACAAGGAGGTAAGTACGGACGAACACAATCTCTTTAATTTGAAAGCCTCAGGGTTATTTCAACTCCAATTAAAGAGCTTTGTAAAGAGCCAAAAGCCTTTGCAGTCTTCAAACTAAAAGAAAAAATATACTTTTAGACACTTCGACATTTTTTTCGCTTTGTAATCGTCTAATTTAAAAAAAAAAATTGCTAGAAATAAGCTTATCCTAAAATGTTAAAGTTTACGGAATGATGAGGACGATGTTTGCACAACTTCGGCTTTTCCTGCGCACTCTAGAACTTAAGCTTGGTCAGGTTTCCAATTAAAGCATTGCGGATTAATATTTAAAACAGATTTTTTTACATGTGGCAATCTTGTAAGAGTGGATCATTTCTTGCTAAATATCAAATATGGGAGCCTCCATGGGAAAACATGTTTTATCGAAAAAAGCGTTTCTTAGGCGTTTAAGGTCAATTAGGGACCCTTTGGAAACCCGTTTACTTAGGGTTTGAGGCACCCGTTTGAAACTCGTTGCATTGGAAACTCTTTGATGCGGTTCAAAACATTGCATTTATTTAGTCACGTATCGATTTTACCGACGATAGCTGGTTTGGTTGTCTGATTTGTGACGTCATCAATGCGCAGTGCTATTAATATGCTAAACGTACAGTTATAGGTGTTTGCTATGTACAACTTTCTTGCAAAATTTTACTACTAAGGCCTGAGGCCTGTGGTTTCTATACATTTATGGTTTAGGTTTTATAGCATTTATAGTTTAGTTAGGTTTATATATATAGATTTATAGTTTAGGTTTATATAACATTTATAGTTTAGTTAGGTTTATATATATTTTATAATTTAGGTTTAGATATAATTTATAGTCTAAGTTTATGTATCATTTATAGTTTTGGTTTATATCTAAATGATTCATAGTTAACGAGATTAGGTTTATACATCATTTACATATAGTTTAGTTTCATATATTGATATTTTAGGTTCAGTCTATGTCATTCATTGTTTTGGTTTAGTTATCATTTGTAGTTTAGGTTTATGCACAATTTATATTTTAGGTTTTTAAATCATTTGTAATTTAGATTTGAATATCATTTTAGTTTAGGTTTATACATCATCTATTTAGGCTTATATATCATTTATATGTAGTTTTGGTTTATATATCAATTATAGTTTGGATTTATATATCCTGATTTATATTTTTGATTTATATATCTCGATTTATAGTTTGGGTTTAACATATATTTTTTATAGATTAATTTACAATGATGAATAGTTCTTCTTCAAAAATCATTAAAACGCTAAAACACTTATTAAATAACTTATCTTTACTTTATCACTAATTGCCCTATCATAAGAATTATAGAGAATAATTGCGACGTTATCCCTTGAGACGTATAATACGAATAAGATAAAAGCTACAGTCACTTTGCTTCTGTGTCGCTTTTCTCTTTCAGAACACACCATTCCCGTGTACTGCGACATGAAGAACGGAGGTTGGTTAATACCTTTATGTTCTGCTCTTCTCTGAACATAGAGCAATTTTAAAATCTTCTGAAAGATAATTAACAAACTATAAAACACTAAAAATGACAAACAAATTGAACGTGCAAACACGTTTAGTTTAGTTTTTGGTAAATTTGGCTGCGTTATAAACTCAAGGGGAAGGTTTTGCTTTTGTAATGAAAGACAACACAAAAGAGGTATTCAAACCTACCACAAAACAGAAGAAAAAACCTTCACTTGTCATCCCAGCTTTTAATAAGAACTGCTGATATCAGGTCTGTTTGCGGAATGACTAAAAGAAAAGACTTTATCTCAAAATACCTGAATAACTAATTAAACTGCGCGTTGTTTCTGAAAAGGTTGGACCCTAGTGTTTAAAGGAGTCAGTGGTGTTCCCAGATCGATTGGAAAGACGTACGTTTCAAGTGAAATCAGCGAGGAAGGAAATCTGCAGTCACTTGACCTTGCTAACGCGGTGAAGGCTCATTATAAGAACCGACTTGTGTTAGATAGCAACTGGAAAAAGTTTAACCCAAAAGAGGCAAGTAAATTAAAGTTGAAAGTGTCACCAACTGCATAGATAATACATTTAAAGGACATACTTCTGTTGTAACGTAAAATAGCAATAAATAACACAATATAAAAAGGTAACAATGATAATAAAAATAATAATAATAACAATAATTATAACACAAGCAGTTATAAAATTATTGTAAAGGTAAATACTGAAAATGAGAATGATAACGCACGTGGGTAATCGCCATCTACGAAACCGTATATATGTACAAAGTTTTAAAAAGTCCCTACTTACCTTTTAGATTAAAACTGTTGTCATCTGTGAGCTCAAAATTCGATTAGCCAAAGAAAATTTGCACGTCTAAGTATGTTTTTTAATCAAAAAAAGATTAAAGAGTAAATTTTGACCGAGTAGGCCGGGGACTGTTAACCTGTGTCGTAGCTGCAGTGAGTTTTGTGGTTTTTGTTTGAAAATATTCATTTCTGTTAAAAGAATCTCATATTTTTTTCATTTCAAACATTTTCAAGGAAATAATTCACTATTGTAGCCAGAATTGAATTTTTTGCGATAAACAAGATTGTCTCTGCTTCATGCCTCGTGCTACGTCATATGCCTCGTGCTAAGTCATCATTGCACTCTTCAAGTCTAAAAAATGTAACAGGAAAGGCAAGAAAAGATTTTATTTTCAAGAATTACTATTATTAAAGGGTTTTACTCTTCATCAAAACTTAAAAATTAAGCTTTATAGGGACTTTAACGTTCACAGCACGAAATCCCAGATTTCCGGTTTTTGGAAACATAACGGAAACGCAAAAAGTCTACGTTTCCGACACGTTTCCGTCATGCTGACCACCAAAGGCAACAACCAACCAGAAACTGAGGCAAAACAGAAATTTTCACATTCCACTAAAGGGTTCTACTTTGCATCTGGAACTTAATAAGCTTGATAGGGACTTTAACATGTCTATAAATATGAGTCCACAAGATCTGTTAAACTACATACAAAACCAATTATGTTTTAGTTTAGTGTTGTATGATAAGAAGAATGGAGAAAGTATTAGCTGTTATTTTGATAACAACAGTCGTTAAAAAAGAAGAAGATCATGATACTCAGTGGTATGAGGAACATTTTTTGATTAAGAAGAAAAACGTTTTGAGAAGAATGTTTTAAGGCTTTTAATAATTTTGCAAAGTCAACTTAGGATTATAAAGATTGAAACAGTGTCGTATGAAAGTTCTTTAAGAGAACCTCAACAGTATATCAACATTGTTTCTCTAAAGCTCATCTAACTTTTTTGAATAAAGTTTTTCTTTTACCAAAGACGTCAAAATTGGCTTTAAGTTTTTGGCAGATATCAGGGTTGCTGGCTCTTTAGGGCAGAAAAAAAGACGTACCCTTTGGGATTATTTCTACAACTGTGCGCCATTTTTAGGGAGTCCACTCCCTCCCTCCCCCCCTCCCCCCCATTCACCCATCAGGATCCCAAGTGAATTTCTTTGTTTGAATACTAGCTTGTTAGAAATAAATGTATAATAATACCTCACACAGGCCAAGGTCGTGTTGTTTAAGGATGGTAAAGAGCTACTCAGCACCCCGTTTGTATTTAACGCCGAGAACAGCGATAACAGGAACTGGTTCACGCTCTCAAAACTGAAACAGTCGCAGTACACCGACCTCAAGTCTCAACCGAAAAACTTCTTTGACATTTTGAACAGACGGGCTTGTCATCCGGTTGAGTGCCGTGGTTTCTTCATAAATAGGTAGTGTTCTTAACAATCATTGTGGTACAAATTGACATCATTTAAAGTAATTTTGGTTAAACCGTTATAACCAAGTATAGAGGTCAAACAAATATAATATCACCCAGTATTGAGATAAATGATATAAGATAACTAGCGTACACGTATAGTATTATATGTTGTATTTTATTGTGTTGTTTTTGATGAGACTTCAATTTTGTAATCTCGAGAAATACCAAATAAACCGAGAGAGAGGAGGGAGGGAGAAGGGGGGGAGGCCTTACCGAACGAAGTCTTTTATACTCATCCAATTAAATATAATATTTTGAGAAATCACAGTGGTTATTGTAAATTGACACACACTCGTCGACAACAACCTTAAAAATTAATCTTGAGCAATTGAGTGTAAACTTGATAAGCAACTTCTTTCCTACTTGTTAACAACTGTTGAAAGGGTTTGACGGTACTTTTCAGAAATACCTTTAAAACGGACACCGCTGGAGTAGGGGAGGGTTCAGCTGGAGGTTTCTTGCTTAGTGGTTAACAAAGAGACGACTCCCTTTGACTTTGCCTAAGAAACTTTAACTGAAATTTATCCCTAGAAATTACGGTGGGTGTGGTGCGGACGCGGGTTGGCTAGTGACAACTGACAAACCTTGCCCTTGGGAGAGAAAGCACAACTTCACCAGTGTCTTGTACAGCAAGAAGAAAACTTTCACCAACTGGAACTCCCAAGCAGGTAGGCTGAGAAAGGAATTGGAGGTCTTGGGGAAGTTGTGCCAATTTTTTTACTGCATAAACACAAAATTGCACGACAAGTGGCCAAAAATAATAGGTTTTGAAAGGAATTGTTTTAATTCATGCTTGTATCAGAAGAGCAACCACATGCAATTTTTCAATCGAGTCAAGTGCAGCATTTCCCTATGCACCTATTCAGATTGGGATTTTTGAGAGTTTTTCAGACGGGGAGGAGGGG